>JAUPMG010260344.1:0-20597 GCA_031762675.1 Pachysandra terminalis
CACTATAAATCAAAATATCATCAAAATAAACCACCACAAAGGTACCAATGAAGGGTCTCAACACTTGGTTCATGACCTGAATGAAGGTGCTAGGAGCATTGGATAATCCGAATGGAATTACTAGCCATTCGTACAACCCCTCATGAGTCTTGAAGGCGGTCTTCCACTCATCTCCACGACGTATTCGAATTTGGTGATAACAAGTTTTCAGGTCTAGCTTACTACAATAGCAACTCCACCCAACTAATATAACAAGTCATCCAGTCCGAAAATCAAAAATCTGTACTTAACTGTGATCTTATTTATGGCTTGACTGTCTAAGCACATATGCCAACTAGCGTCCTTCTTTGGTGTGATCAATGAAGGTATGACACAAGGGCTGAGACTCTCATGGATGTGACCCTATTGCAACAGTTCCTCTACTTGGCATCGTAACTCCTCATGCTCCTTAGGACTCATGCGATAGTGTGGTTTGTTAAGAAAGTTGAAAGTCGAAACAAGATCAATTTGATGTTTTATATCCCGTAAGGGTGGTAACTCATCGGGGAGGCTTTCAGGGAATGCACTCCGAAACTCTTGATGTAAGAGTTTCAAAACTTCTGAATAGATCCACCAATCTCCCATTCCATACCAACCAGTACGTGCATCATCCCATCTGTTCCATCTCACTCATAAATTTGCCAATAGACAAGAGATTGGAGCCCTTTCCAACCGGTGATTCAGGCACAATCTCATTCTGGGAACTGAGTATGATTTGGGTATCATCCCACATGAATCTATAAGTACTTTTCAACCCTGATGTGTAACATCCTTATCGTATTGCTATGGTCGTCCCAATAGAAGATGACAAGCGTCCATAGCAACAATGTCACACCACACTTTATCCTTGTATTTTGAACCAATAGAAAAGTTAATCAAATAATGCTTAGTAACTTTTACCTTGTTACATTTCTTAAGCCAAGACAACTTGTAGAGATATGGGTGTTGTGTAGTTTCCAACTTCAGCTTTCGGACAACTTCTTCTACCACTACATTCTCACAACTTTTCGAATCAATAATGAGTTGGCAGACTTTACCCCCAATGGTACAAGTGGAGTGAAAGATATTGTGACGAATCCATCTGTCATCTTTTGTCTCTTTTGGAGTGAGACAGATCCTACACGTCACCAATACCGACCCTTGATCACCTCGAATGTATTCTTCTGGAGGGTTTTGTTCATCAAACACAGTATCCTGTTTAGGCTAATCATCGGGTTCCTCATCAAATCCTTAGCTTCCACGAACAACCCCTCCAGAAGGCCTAGTTCGTGGAAGCTAAGATAGCTTCAACAATTCTCCAAACTGATATAGCAAACTTTCTATTATCAAAAGAGCTGATTAAGAGTCTCCAATATGCCACCATTGGTGCAGCAATTGCAAGCATTGTGATTTACGTAAAATAATAGTAATTGCATGATATCAATCAAAATTGAATGTTATTGAGTTGATTTGGCATTGTTATCAATTTTTGCATGTATTGTAGTTATTGAAAACCTTATTTCTGTAATGCAAATGAAGCAGGAAGGGAGTTAAAATGCTGCTATAAGGCCTCCATTGATGGATTTAGTGCAACTGACTTCCACAATTGTTGTGACTTCAAGGGACCGTGTGTCGTCATCGGCTACACTAAGTCCTTCAAGTTTGGAGCATTCAATTCTGAAAGTTACAGGAGTACAAATGATTATTATGATACCTTGATGAGTATCTCTTCTACTGGAAATACAATGAAGAGATTGAGCCTATTATCCTACCCAAAATAGGGGGAATTGGTGCAGTTCTTTTTGATTATGCTCCAGGTGGGCCTCAATTTGGAGCAGATGGGCTGCTAATTGGGACCCCACTGGCACCGGTTATGGGTGGGTTTGCTAGGTCTGATACCAATTCTGGAGTTGGTGACCTAAGGCAAGCTAAGTCTAGACTTGGGTTGTCTTGTGCTAAAAGAAAGGATGGGAAGGAGTCTTTGTTTGGAGAGGAGTCCAGGGTAACTCTAGAAGAAGTGCAAGTCTTTTGTAGTCCTCAAATTGCAAGCTTATACTAAAGGCGTTTCTCTTTTTCGAAAATTATATATATATATATATATAATAGCTTCATTGTTAACAGTTCTCTTTGAAGCTTTCTTTCCCCCTTTTATTTTTAGCATAAATCATGATATTATGTGGTTTAAAAAAAAACCCATAGAAGTTTAGCGGACAATTAACATAAAAAGAAATTTCAATTTTAAGTTAATGTGATTTTACCAAAGTATGAATGTCATTGTGAACACTTAATATTTATTTATTTATTTAGTTATTTATTTTGTTATTATTTCATTTAATTTATTAATTTTTAGCTAGGATTGGTATAACTTATAAGTGGGGATGGAGGGACGAAGTTGCCCATATAGTACTGATGATCCAATATTTTGTAAATTCAAAATTGCCCAATAGCAAAATTGCCTAATATTTTGATCAAACAGAGAATTGGGGGTAAAAAGGGCATTTTGATGATTTTTCAGAGTTTTTGAAGAATTTTATACACAAAAATAAGGGAATTAGAGGTGATTCAGGAGTAGCCGATTCTCAAGCCAAGCCATCCAGGAGCTGCAAAATAGAATAAACTTGCACATCGGTGCAAATTGGGGTGTCTACAGCTGCCCCTTTTGGTCGGAGTCGCGAGCGACAAACAACAAAGAAAAGACATATCCCCAATTTGCATAGTTTATAAAAATATTTCACTTAAATCGAACCAATCTTCACATATTGAACTTCCAAAGGATCAAAGCAAACGAAAAAAAAACTGTTCTGGCGGCTAGGTAAGCCTTTGCCTAGACTATGAAAGGGGTTCTTGTCTAGGACTTACTCGTTGCGTAGAGTTCGAGGGTATGTTGATGAAGAATATGATGTGAAAGTCTTTTCTAGGACTTACTCGTTGCCTAGGATTCAAAAGTATGTTGATGGAGATGTTTTGTGGAAGTTCAACATAGAAAAAATAAATTAGAATTTGAGTAAAATTCTACTCATGAACTTAGAGGTATGTGAAGGCCAAGACTTATTGAGTCAAGTCTCATCTTCATTTAGCTGCTTCAAAGGATTTGACAAATTCCATGCTCAATGATTGATGTCGCAAAACTATCTTGGATCAGGTCTATTTGTGAGACAAGATCCAGAAGAGACAGAATTGCTTTTGACTGGACTGACCATTACAATGTAATCTCTTGTCTTCTTGCTACAATTATCTCTTTGGCTTGATCGGCTCTTGGTCTTCTTTGAAGGTCCTGCTTCCTTGTTATCTTTGAGTGAACTTCATTGGGGACGAACAGGAAGCTTCCTTTTAAGTGTACTCCATTGGAAAGGTGATATGTT
This sequence comes from Pachysandra terminalis, assembly GCA_031762675.1. Taxonomy (NCBI): domain Eukaryota; kingdom Viridiplantae; phylum Streptophyta; class Magnoliopsida; order Buxales; family Buxaceae; genus Pachysandra; species Pachysandra terminalis. The sequence continues at coordinate 3,381 of JAUPMG010260344.1, forward strand.
CTTTTGTGCTTTATTAATGATTGTACATCTGGACTTGTTCACTTTTTCTCCATGCCTCTTGTGAATTTTGGCTCTTCCTTGGATTTCACCGATGATTGGCTTACTCTTTTCTCGCTTGATGTTACAATGTTTCCTCGCGAGGCCTTTGCTCTGAATGATTCATCTTTATCTCAAATTATTTTCTTTTCTTGCACCATGTGATATCTAAGATTTAAAGGAAAAAGAAAATACAAGTGCAAAGATAGAGATAGAGATTTATTTTTATATTTTTAATTTTTTTATGATTCTTTTGTCTTTTTCTTTTTAATTTTAAATTTTTTTGAACACTTTTTTTTTTTTTTGAAAATCCTAGATTTTTCATCCTTGCATTCAAGATTTTCTCTATATTAAGATGATCAAAATAGCCAGATTAAACCACTTCAAATGAATAACAAAGACGTGATTGAACAACATTCGAGAGTTGTAACCAAAATCTTAAGAGTTTGAATTCATCCCCAGTGATTATCAAAACTAATGCTATCTTTTCGACTCTCGAGTGAATGAAAAAGATGTTCAGCTCGACCTGATCCAGGCTGCTAGAATAATACCAAACCAAGGTGTTCAAAGATATCAGGGATGACGATAACAATTGCCCTAGTGTAGATATATCCTTTCACTTTGTTGGATGATCTGTAAATAACATTGTACTTTGCTGAAAGTAGCAAGATGATTCCAACCTGTGCTAGAGGTTATTTTCCTCAACTCACTTCAATATTTTTATTTATTTATTTTTTGCCATTTTTGCCTCTAGCGCCTGTTAAGGTTTTCACCAAAGCCGGCTTCCATGTTCTTTTTGTGCAACGATACCTTTACAGGTTTACATTGTGCATGTGATTTCTTTTTCTCAATTACCAAAATTTTCATTCCGTTATCACCAATCAAAATAAAGTTAAATTTCCTTACAATTAAATATTACCTTGATCAAAAGAGGACTTATCATATAGGTCGAAACAAAGGCTGGGTTAACTTTATGACGGAAAGATAAAAAAGGCTCAAAGACAATATTTTTAATGGAATTGGTGAACTGGGATTGCACAACTCAAGTATGTTTCTCTTCTCTTTTTACCTTGAATTCTTCCCAAATATGAAACGTTTTGCCCCAAGTATATTTATTTTCTTTTTATTTACTTTCTGCAGATATGACACTTCTTGCCCCAGTTTTGAGTATTTCCCAATTTCCTTTCCAAATTTTTTTTAGAACTATTTGATTCTTTTTTTCACCCTTATTTTTTTCCTTTTTCTTTTTGAAACCCAACATCTATTGCCCCAATTTGTGAATCTTCAAAATTATTTCCCAAAATTTTCATTGATTCTACTTCTTTTGCCCCAATGAGGGGTATCCCTTGACTTTCATTTTTCCGTTTCTATAACATATTCATATGATCAATACATCATATACACAAATCCTATTTTATTCTACATAAATCAACCAACAAATAATTATAGATCTACGAACTTATACATGATCTATAAAAATATATAAGAACACTAAAATATACAGAAACTTAGTTCAAGCATGTAGATCATTAAACAAACAATATGGTATCCACTAATTCTAGTTTCACTAGATCTCTAATCTAATATGCTTTCATATTCAAGATCATGCATCCCAACTATATCTATAGTATTGAAAAGATATATAAAGGTATTTACTGTAGAAATGAAGGAATCTCTACCTCTCTTCCTATGCTTTTTCTACAACTTTTCGGCAATGGCAGATCACCTGTTTCCCTTTTTGCTTTCTTTTTCTTCCTTCAAACACAAATTTCATCTTTTCTTTCTCTACTGTTTTGGACGTGCACTACAAAGTGGAGACCTTCCATTAAGCCCACGATCCTATTTGGAAGGAGTGGTTATTAAGGAGACTTTCTCTCTATTCCAAAACAGCTACAGCCTAATTCAATTTCCATGGTGAAAGACCAAACTAATCTTAATGACTAGGTTAATGACACCTCCATCCCCTTGTCTTACATGCCTAATACAAACTCTAGTTTCCATAAGGTTTTAAAATAACATAAGTGGCCCCATTATTTCTAATATTACACAATAGACCCTATATTTTGTTGTAATAATACATTCTACTACATTCAATTATTTAATTGCACAATCCCATATAATCTTTCATAAAGGGTTTTCATTGTTAATTATAATTTGAATTATATTAATTATAATTTAAAGACACGAGTCACTACAGTCTACCCCCTTTAAAGGAATTTCATCTCGAAATTTACGGTTGTCCCTATTCTGTATTCAAGCCACTAATAGAGTCTATTCCACCATATAACGATTAGTTGAAGTCATCCCATTATCAATTCCACAACAGATATGTTTTAATTAAAATGAAGTTATCTACGTATATAAGTTTCAATCACCTTAGTGTGAAATTCTTAACATTCATATCATCACGCTGTTAATGATAATCAATCTTAAATCTCACCGTATGATAAAAAGAACTAGTTTGCAGAGAATGTTCATATGATAATCTACTCAACCAATTTATGATTTTGCCTTGCGTTCTCTTTCATAATAAGGAAGTGTTGAGTCTAAAGTTTATGAGTGTCATCTGGATATATTACAAACCAGTATAACTCCTATGGTCATATATTTCCAAGGTTCTATTTATCATGATGACCTAAACATTATATTGTAACTGTATACACCCTAATTTGCACGGAAAAAATGCTTTTTTTTTTATCTTTGCAGCTTCTGGAGGCTTCAGTTTGGCACATTAGCAATCTTATCATCCTCTTCAATCCCATATCCATTTGAACCGAAATTCTCATTGAAATCCCCAAAATCCATGAAATTACCAGAACACCCTTAGTAGATCCCATGTACTTTGTCGCTTCCTCAAAATCCATTTCTGACATCATAAATGAATTCTCGGCTGAAAATGCGTTCCAACGAGTATATTATCGTCTAGCTCCAAAATCGTAAGAAAAAGTTACTATTTTGCCCCTAATCTTGTTTTGGGTCCAACATGGGATTCAGGACGTCAGAAAAATATTTCGATTCTAAATCTCATCTTTTCGTGCAAAATAATTCGAATGGTTGTAATCTAGTCGAATTCTAAAATTAGTGGTGAGAGGGGTATTTTTGATACTGATAATTAACAAGTGGATTAATGGATTTCAAATAAAAGAAATGGGAAATTAGAAAAGTAAAAAAAAATAAAAGAGTCTAGATTAGGTGTCACACCCCGTATTCCGATGTCCAAATCCCTAGATGGGTGGCACGGATCACGAGGAGCAGCCTTCGGGTTCCCCAACCGTGGAACACGGATCACCAACAATTACTAGAGTGCTAAAAACTCAAGTAACAAAATCAGAGTGCGGAAACAATAAAACTATAAATAAATCCAATAACGGCTTTAGAAGAGCCTAAATCCCAACATTCAAATAAATTGAAACTGATCAAATCTTATTGCATCAATTTAAACTCATACATAAAGAAATAATTAAAGCAGCAATCCAAGTCCAAGACCATCTCTCACGCCATCTCAACCTGCAACATGAGTAAGTTGCGTGAGCTTGAAATGCCCAGTAAGAACTTACTCTGTTATCCATTCTCATGGAATAACATAAGTCACATAATCCACAACAACATATCAACAACTAACATGGTACTTATCACATACTCATATGGCATAAAATGGACAGGCGATATTACATGCACAACATATATGATTAAAGGATGTAAATACACATAAGAAACAAAATCACAAAGAAGTATGAATGTATGAAGGATGAATGAATGCACATCAAGGAATGTCACACAATGATATGATTGAATCTAATGCATGCCCTAACCGATGATCAATCGGTTCCGAGTTGCCTTGGCTTCCATTTTTCTACAGCTGGAAGATACTCTCATATCATGCAATAACAATTGCAGGGCATTCATTTTACTACAACTGAGTGCTACTCTCTTAAATCCCACATTGTACGGCACGGTTCCATAGGACTTTCAACCTACCTGGGCTCAATTCCCGTAGCTATTTCTCAGATTGTTCCTCATGCATCTTGATGCATGAATGGGTCACTCCAGGACCAGTCACATAACATATCACATTCACCGCATGGTTATACGGGGCTCAATTCCCTTAACAATCACATTTCAATCCGTCACCGCCCCGTTTACCCGGACGAGCTATTAAATCTTTACTGCCACTATCAATACAGGATATCTTGTGTGCTAGGTCGATCTACCAGCATTCCGTAGCATGCCAGCCTCACAATGGGCCTGCCCAAGAAGGCATGCGTAGGGAACACAACACCTCACAATCTCCCGTACCAATTGGCCAAGTATCAGTCGAATCAAGTGATAATATCCTTCGGAAACTGCCCGTGCGCCCATGCACACGAAAAATCCTCTGGACACTATCACAAGTACCCTTTCCTAAATCAATAGGACACCGGTGATAATATCCTTCAGAAGCTACCCATGTGCCCATACATACGAACAATCTGCTGGATACCATTACAAGCATCATCTCCACAAGTATCAATATATTTCAATCAATCATATGCAACATAGCATAACAATAGTCCAATCATTCAATTATTAAACACTTAGAGTCTCAACCCCAATCCGTGGTCAAGTCTAAGGTCAATTAGTAGGGTAGTTTATAGCCTAATAGCCCTCCTTAGATCCCTACAATATCGCGTTATCACTCATTAGTGTCAATACTTAGGTCGCTCCACGTTTTCCAACAAGTGGGGAATATCTCGCCTAATCATCACATAACATTTCTCATTCATTCTCGTCACGTTGTACACCTTATCTTAAAGGTTACATATGTTTTCAAGATACTATTTATACCCACGGTTGTAGGACTTATTCCAGATTTAACTAAGGTTGGAAACGTTGATTTTTCCTATTTTTAAGGCCTAGAATATGAGTCTACTTCTTACCGGACTTCTGGTATCCAACCAATTTATGATATATACCAAGTTGTAAAAACATCAAGGGCCTCAAAGGTGATCTATTAATATCCCTACCCGAATTTTAGGTTTTTGACAAAAATCATGAAAACAGGAATTTCTTACTAAAATAAGACAATTGACTTTTTACGCTGTCGGAATTAGGGTCTGAATTTGAATCCAAATAGGGGGTGTTTGCTTATTTACATGTAATATCTTAAGTAAATGGAGAATAAAAATACGTGGACATTTACTTACATGTTATTCAGGTAAATAAAGTGCTGTCTGGAAACACAGGCTAACTGAGTACGTTCTGTGGCATTGTGGTCTGTTGCGCTCAATCCCAGAATGTTGAGCTCGATTTCAATGCGCTCGATTGCATGTTGTTGCGCTCGATCTCAATGCGCTCGATCTCAATGCGCTCGATCCCAAAGATACATACACGTATGTCAATCTAAGTCTCTGTTTTCTGGTTTCTATTCACCAAGGTTTCTCACAGAACTATGATAGGATTTCTAGGTTTAATTCCTACCTAAACAACAACTTATCTTTATTGCCAACATCATAAAGACTAACACAAGTACGACATAAATCTCATGATATTTTTGGTATAACTTCTGGAATAAAATCTGATCATGAAAACTATGAGAAACCAAACCACAAGATTTGATCAAATTGCAAGCAAGTATATATCACAATCACTAGATCCTCATTAACTAAATACATGTAGAATAAATTCTCATAGATCATATCATAGTTTTCGAAATACAAGACCGAACATGCTAGACCAGAAATCATGTTTCTACAATAAAATCTAATTATTGCATCACTTATAACAATAAAGATACAGACTGGATAAGCTACTTACAATCATGCATTCAAATAAAACTAGGTCCACATGTTATTCCAATCGAATTATACAGAGTAAAGAACTTACTTTGATTAGCCTATGATCTGGTACTGGATCGATTCTCCCACCTTCTTGCTCTTCTTTCTTTTCTCCTTTGTTCTCCTTTCTTCTTTTCTGAGTCTCTCTATTTTTTTCTCCCATTCTTTAAACACAAGCTATAGAGTTCCTATGGTTTGGATGTTAGAGGTATAGGGAGCTAACTCCCTAACTTCACTCCCATGATCCCCACACACAAAGCCTAGACTAAAAGACCAATTCAACGCATAGCTAGTGCGTTTGAACTGAGATAGTGTAATTAAATTACCAACCTAGCACAAAGGTTTTGCTAATTACATTATGACCCTGCTTCAATACTTACCTTAAATTATCACCCTATGGTCCAATTAGGTTATTAATCCACGATAATAATTACAGTGAAATTACCAATTAATTTCTATAACTCCCTTATTGATTCATCCTCTTTAATTATCTTGTTTAATTAATCGCTAATTAATTAATATATTTCATTTACGGGTTAGGGTCACTAGTTAGGATTAATCTAAAAGGTTAGGTTAAAATTAGGTATATCTTAAGATTTCCTAGAGGATTAGATTATGTTAAAATCTAGATTGAGATTAGGAGTATGTTAATTATTATTATTATTATTATTATTACTATTTTATTTTGTTAAAAAAAAAAGAAAAAAAAAGGAATTGGGAAAGAGGAGAACCCGTAGGGTTCTCTCTTTGGTTTTCTCTCTCTTAGGGTTTTGCAAAGAAAAAAAAATGAAGGATAGAGATTGCAGAAAAATAGGGAGAAGAGATGAGGAAGAAGGGAGAAGCGATAGATTAGATAGAAAGAACTAAGGGATAGAGAATTGGGATGAGGATGATGGCTGAAATTGTAGGGGATCAATGGCTACAAATAGGGTGCGATCAGAGGTGAAAAGGGGGGAAGAAATTTGTGGAGAGGAGGAAGAAGGTAAGCAACAAACCCATCTGAAAATCCCTATTCTGAGTTCTTCTTCATCTAAATTTAGGCAAAACCCCAAAGAAAAGCCTTAGATTTATGTTCATCTTCCCAACTGAATCCTAAACCCAGTTCGTCCTAGCCAAAGTCTTCTGTTCGTCCTCTTCAAATCCTCATCTTCCTTTTGGTCATCAAAACCCCAAATTCCCACTGCAACCCTAGAAAAACCTATTCTAGATCCACAACCGAACCCCTCAAATCTGTTGTAGGAACCCCACCCAAAACTTTTTCGTCCCGACATAAAAAAATCCCTTGAAAATCTCTTCAAAACCCTAACCGAATCCCATAAAAAACCCTTTCTCCCAGGTTTAAAACCCTAGTCGAACCCCCTTTTCACCATATCTTAGAAATCCTGCAAAATCCCCATTCGAATCCCTGTTCATTCATATAAAAAATTCCCATCATCTTCAATCTGAACCCCTGCAAAAAAAAAAAAAAAAAAAAAAGGAAAAACCTCCTTCCTAGTCTCTGTTCGGCATCTGCAAAGTCCTCTTCGTCCTAGCGCAAACCCCATCCGAACCCAGAGAGATCCGACCCTGTGTTGTAACTTCAAGCTCAAATCCTCCAAAATTTATAAATCAAAAGCTACGAACAGGCTGATACATATGTTAGGTAATTGCTTATTGATTTTGATTTTTTATTTTTGACAAAGAAAGAATTAAAAGACATATGTTTATATTTTTCTGACTTGATTTGTCTTACATTGTCCCAAACAGTGGATTATTTTTCTGAATTTTCTGAGTTGAGTTTGCTTATTTAATTCAAGCATGAATCAATGTGATATCCTATGGAGTTGTAAGTTCATGGTCAATATTTATGCCTACTAGATTTTAATTTTGTTGATGGTTTGGAGAACCCTTTGATCACTTTATTAATTTATTTGGTATTATTATTTAGACTTATTTATTTAGGATTAGATTAACTTTGAGAGTCTTAAGTTTTATGATATCTTAATTTTTTTTTTATTTATTTTGAGATGCTTTTAGGCTACTTTAAATATCTTAAGATTTTTAGGACATTCTGTATTTAGGATTAGGTATTTTATTTACGTTTGATTTTTAGGGTAGTAGAATTTTCTAGAATTTTTTTAGGTTGTTTTTTTGCATTAATATTTGTTTTTAAATTGGCCAAATAGATTTAAACTAGGTAGCCGATTACACTGGAAGAGAATGAGTGCCTAACACCTTCCCGCAGTCTTAACTAAACCGCCCTACCCACTCTGGTAAGACCATGATTTAAATATTATTTTCGGGTTTATTTTGAAACTAATTGACCTAGGTGACCATTCACACCTGAACCCAATGAATGGTGGCAACTCCAAACAACCCGATCTATCTATGGTCCACCCGACCTGGGGTAGTTCACAGCTGGCGACTCTACTAGGGATTTGCAGGTTTAAGCCTTAGTTTAATTTTATTTGGCCATTTTAGGATTTTTTATTAGGATTTTTAGGACTTTTAAGATGTTTAAGATTTTTTTTAAATACATAAGATTGTTAGGATCTTTTTATTGGATTGTTGAGATTTTTATATTTAAAATTTTTATTTATAGGTTTTTCCATCCCTTTTGATTTGATTTTTATTTGATTGTTATGATAGGATAGTTTTTGGTTCTTGTGTTGTAATTGATTAGCATGATTTTTTTTATTGATCACATTTTACCTTGATTTGACTGCTTTATTATTATCTTGGTTCAATATGAGTTCATTTAAATTAATTATGCTATATTATTATGGTTTGATTCATGTATTCTGGTTAGTATAAATTGGCTGCACACACAACACTTCATAGCCCATTTGCATAGAACTACCCTATGTCACATGAAAATTAAACCCGGAAATTTGTATAGTCAGCGCGCTCGGGTCATTCTACCTTGGGAAGCGAGGTTGATAGTATCCACTCAGTCGTATCTATGGTTCGGGAACTGGCGAAACCACCTATTGAACTCATATAGATGAAAGGTTTGGTCACTAAGACAATTTATTCTCATGCATAGGTTAGGACCTATGGTCCATGCCCATGTCTGTTTCAAGTCTATCATAGAATGGGTCCCTAGACTGGCCCATTAAGGGTCCATGACCCAAGTCATATATAAAGATTCACTACTTGTGGGTCCATGACCCATGTGCATTTAGGATAGGCCATGCATATATGGAGTCCATCTGGTTTGGATCCATGGTTTAGACCCAAGTCTTTGTTCTGAGTACTCCTAGTTTCGACCCCCAAGTTGGCCTATTAGGAAATTCTACCCATTAAGGTTTAGGGTCCATGACCCATACCCCAAGTCGTACATAGTCCATACCCTTGGGTTCATGACCCATATGCATTTAAGATAGGCCGTACATGTTTAAAGTCCATCTAGTTTGGGCCCATGGTCCAAACCCATATCTATATTTTGAGTCTCCTTAGTTTGGGCTCCCCAGTTGGGCCTATTAGACAATTCCAACTATTATGGTCTAGGGTCCATGACCCAAGACCCAATCATTCATAAAGCGTCCATATCCTTGGGTCCATGACCCATGTGTATCTAGAATAGGCATTCATGTAGGGAGTCCATTGGATTTGGACTCATGGTCCAAACTGATGTTTGTTTTTGAGTGCACCATAGAATGGGTCCCCAGTTGGGCCCAATAGGCAAGCCTACCCATTATGGTCTAAGGTTCATGACCCAAGACTCAGTTCATAGGAAAAGAGTCCATATTATGGGTCGAAGACCCATTTGCATCTAGGATGGGTGCTCACTCATGTATTATAGAACCAAATATTCAGAAGACCCATGGACCCAAATGATCCAAGAAGACCCATGGACCCAAATGATCCAAGAAGAATCATGGACCAATAAGATCCAAGAAGATCCATAGACCCAGAAGACCCAAGAAGACAAATGGACCCAGAAGATCTAAAGTGGCTTCGTATGTCATAATACAGGATAGTTTAGATTTTTCTTATCTTATTATTCTTGTTATATTTGGGGCAACCTAAAGGTTAAGTCCGTACATAGTCAGATCATGTCTAGAGTCATACCCAATGGGTACACCCTTTAGGATTCATGCATATATCTTCATATCCATTTGTAAGAAAATTTTGAGAGGCCCAAGGTCCATGGAAGCCCAAATGGTAAGGTATACCATATAAGGCGCATACGGACTTCAGGCATTTCTTATTTTCAGTTGTATTGGATTTAATCATTCATGACCCGTGGATCCACATTAAGACCCATGCATTCATTTTCTTATCATCGAGTGAAACCCAAAGGGTATAATTCCCATGTTAGTGTATATTGGTCATGTAGGCCATTCGGACTCACACGGACTAGATCAAATCACAGATCCAAAGTACCTTATTAATCATTGGTTAGCATGGATCCAAAGTTCTCATTCAAAATCATTCATAATTATCTTGCATCATCATTCATGTAGAGATTCTTATGCATCATTTATTGATTTTCATGCATTAGGTCAAGATCTTTGTGCATCATTGTGATTTGGTCATACAGGTTTTACAGGTTGTATAATCCTTTATTTTAAGGGATTATATACCAGTTTTTTGAATTTTTAGGATTTATAGTCATGCTCATTCAAGCATAATTTTGTCATTCCATATGTAGTGGCCATGATTATATGAGTTCTTATACAGGTTTCATAGGTCATACAAATTTTATAGGTTATATAATCCCTTATTTTAAGGGGTTATATACGACATTTTTTTGAAATTTAGGAATTGGTATCCTTCTTTCTCCATGCATTATCATGTTCTCATTTAAACTCATTCAGATTACCCCACATCATTCATGCATTGTTTAGGATTCCTATGCATCTTAATGCACCATTCTCAATGTTTTGAGATTCCTATACATGTTCTTGCATCATTTGTACGTATTGTATTAGGATTGTTTTGCATCTTCATGCATCATTTACATGTATTTGGATTGTTTTGCGTCTTCATACACCATTTTCATGTTTTGAGTCATTGTGCATCATTCATATATCATGTTGAGTTTATTTAACAGGAATACAGGTTTTATAGGTTATATAATCCCTTATTTTTAAGGGATTATTACCAGTTTTTCTGAATTGTTAGGATTTTGAGTCCTACGTGATTTTGCCATTCTTGGTCATTGCATTCTGAGTTCTTATACATTGTTTTATGTCATGTGAATTTTTACGAGTTCTATAGGATTTACAGGTTTTACAGGCTGTGCAATCCCTTATTTTTAAGGGGTTATATACCAGGTTTTTTGAATTTTAAGGGTTGAGTGTCCTTATGCATCATGCATATTTCATAGGTTTGTTTTAAGTTAGTTTCTAGGGTTTCTAGTTCTCATCTCATAGGTTATCAGGTTGTTTTATGTTTTAAGTCTTTCAAGTCTTAAAATAAATAAAGAAAGAAATAAAAAAAAATGTGGAGATTTCATCTCATTGGTTCTTGGTTGTATTATGTTTTGAATCCAAAAGTTAAGAATAGAAAAAAAACAAAAAAAGGAGGTATAATAGCATCTTCGGGGTGCTATGTTTTGAATCCAAAATGTAACAAAAACAAATCATAAATTTAAAAAAAAACAAAAAATAAAAAATTGTAAGTCATTAGTAACCTTGAACAAACGCTCAGGGTTACTGTTGAATTGTAGGTCATTAGTAAACTTGAACAAACTCTCAGGGTTACTTTTGTGCCGTTGAATTGTAGGTCATTAGTAAACTTGAACAAACTCTTAGGGTTATTTTTGTGCCGATGAATTGTAGGTCATTAGTAACCTTAAAAACACTCTCAGGTACTTTGTGCCATTGAATTGTAGGTCATTTGTAACCTTGAACAAACTCTCAAGGTTACTCTTGTGCTAACGTCCATAAAAAAATTATAATAAAATAAAAGTCATCCATGTAGCATTCTTTAAGAAGTGCGGCTCGCCAGCTCCCGATAGTCATCCATAGAGTATTCATCCCTTTGCGGAATTTATGTCTCGTCAAATTTTTATGCATATGCATTGGGTCTACTTCTAATACTTTTGTACAGAATCCTTTGTCTCTTCATAACAGAGCAATTATCCGCCTCAATAAAGAGCCTCATAGAATGGCGGAAAGGAAGTTCAAGATACAAAATAGAACACGGTCAAGGAATCTCACACATTACCTTGGTTGAAAAGAATAAAGTTGTATCCCCTTTCTGAAGGTTATGATTTTGGGACTTTTGACCATGGGAAAGGTATCTTTAATAAGGTTCCCACAATGGTTGTTTTCAATTTCTTAATGATAAAAGAATGCTTTAATGTTCATTTCACATCAATATGCTCTTGATAATTCGGGTACATTTTTCCATGAAACACAATGAAAATAACGCACACTGAAACAAGAAAAAGTTAAATCTGTGGACTCAAAGACTGAAAGTGACCCTAAAAAGTGAAAATCAAAAGTTATTTTGTCTTCAATATAAATGAGAGATTGATGTAAAGTCATTGACGGGCCTTATCAAGATATGCTTGGGTTGGATGTAGACTCTATTGTTTAGCAGTGAAACTGGGGCATTTCATATCTGACTCATGCCAATGAAGTATGCCTCAGACCAGTTCTAATATGATCATGTCAAAAGAAAGATGAATCAACAAAAACGAGAGAAATTTATCAGAAGCGAAATTGGGGCATTCTTTGTATGCCAATGGAGTGTACCTCAGATCGGTTCGGTTATGATTAAGAAGATGTTGAATCATCAAAGGTGAAATAGAATTGAAACTAGGGCATTTAATGGATAATCAATCAAAGACATATGGATGGAGTTTGCAATAAGAGGAAGAGCATACATTTTTCAAAGCGGTGATTCTATCATGAAGGTTGAATATCATCGACAAGAAGCGTACATTCTTTAGACAAATGTGAAGAAGTTTCTTGAACTGATTAAATCAGATCTTAGCACATGTTGCTTAAACTAAATACTACTTGAAATGATTAGAGGCCATTTTTCTTTTGACCTTTAAATGTTAATATCCCTAGTTAAATACTTTGAGCCCTTTATTTCTTTCTTTGACCCGAATCGGGATTGATCACCCCAAACTAGGGCAAATTTCAAAAGGCAAAGGTAATTCAGGAAGCAATGAGAATTCTAAAAAGTGGAAGAATCATCGTTGGGTGTTCAAAAGTGTGGAAAGAATGAAATCCATTGAAATTCAAAAAAGGGGGGAGGGGGTGAAGAGAGAGAGAAACATAAAAATAAAAAATAAATCAAATACTTCAAAAATTAGAAAAGAAAAGCTAAGAAATGTTTACAAATGAGGCATGCTACAACTCAAAATCCAAAAGAGATTCTCTCAAGTCGAGCAAGTCTCGGTTATCCTATGTTGATAAAAAAATTTCTTTTAAGCCTGATATCCTTTTTTCAATCCCTAAACCTAGCCTTCGTTTTGTCCTATTTTTAAAGTCCTCTTTGATTAGTGTGACATCCAGTGAAGGCAATGTGTTAATCTGGTATTAATTTGTGATGATGGAATACATGATCTGAAGCAGCATAACGAAAATCTACTACTGGCAAGACAATCAGCCACGGAGAATCAAATGCTACAAGTATGGTGGAAAAATGTACAGAATCATTGGCATACGGAAGGATGAAGAATCTGACATTTACTAGACTCAAGAGAAATATTTGAAGAAAAATGGTAAAGAAAAAAAAATAAAAGAGAGAATAAAAATAAAATTATCATTTGTGAATGATCTTGAGTCGAGTAAGTCACAGTTGTGATAAGAAGCTGATCATCATCTTAGTTCATCCTCGTTGAACCAACACAGAACAGCCAAACTGAATCAGTCACTTCATCGTCAAGGACATTATTATTTTTCAAGCGGCTTGGTCTATTATCCTCCCTGGCAGTTTTGATTTGGCAAGTCTAGAGATTCGTCAATTTTTAAGACTGGAGAAGATGGTAATAACTATGATAATCATTGAGGATGAGCTTAGAAGACTCTGACAAAGGAGGATGTTTTTCCCTATTGGACTTTTGCATTTGACTCTTGGTATTTATCTAAAAATGTATCTTAATCATCTTGATCATATCGGTGTGAAAGAAAATTAAAAGAGAAAAAAAAAGAGTGAAGATTTTTTCTTTCCACTCATTATCTGTTCAAATATGCTATATATTTTTGTTTTCCTCCATCTTTCTGGATATTACAGGATACACACTAGGAGGAAGATGGAATACCACTACAGTCTTAATGGATCATGCCATCACACCTTTGGAGCAATGTGCTCAGAAGCTACATTGAGGCATCCCCATGAAGGAGCACAAATTTTCAATTCTCAAGGGACGTTACCTAAAAGATGCCCCCACAAATTGGCAAAGCGGCATGGAGATCATTCTTAAGGGACGTGGCTTAAGGAGATGCTCCAATTCATCCCAAAAGAATCATTTGAAAATGATGGAAAGAATTGAACTCTGAGAGAAAGTCGAAGAAGTGAAAGAAGAAAGCGAGAAAAAGAAAAGTAGAATTTTCATATTGCAAGTGTCAGTTGAGTCAAAAGCATTCCTGTCTCCATTACATCCTGTCTCATATAAAGACTTGGTCTCAAACAGTAATGCGACAATAATCAATGAGGTTGGGACTTGTCCAATCCTTTGAAGCAGCCAAATGAAGATCTGACTTGACTCAATAAGTCATATTCTTCACCTATTTCTAAGTTCATGAATTGAATTTTGCCCAAAATCAAATTTATTTTTCATATGTTGAACTTCCATAAAATATTCTTCATCAAAATACCCTTGAACTGTGGGCAATGGGTAAAGCCCTAGAAAATAACCCCTTTGATCCCTGGGCAATGGGTAAAGCCCTAGAAAAGAACCCTTTTGAACCTTGGGCAATGGGTAAAGCGCTATAAAAGATCCCATTTGAACCCTGGGCAATGAGTAAAGCCCTAGAAAAAAAACCCCTTTGAATCCTGGGCAACGGGTAAAGCCCTAGAAAAGAACCCCTTTGAACTCTGGGCAATGGGTAAAGCCCTAGAAAAGAATCCCTTCGAACCCTGGACAACGGGTAAGCCCTAGAAAAGAACCCCTTTGAACCCTGAGCAACGAGTAAGTCCTAGGAAAGAACCCCCTTTTATGATCTAGGCAGAGGCTTAGCCCCCAGATCAGTTTTTATTTTACTTTCATCCTTTGGAAGTTCAATATGTAAAGATTGATTTGATTCAAATAAAATCTTCTTGTGAACCGTGCAAATCGGGGTTATGTCTTTATCTTTGCCATTCATCGATTGCGATTTTGATAAAGAGGAGCAATTGTAGACACCCCAATTTGCACGGAAAAAATGCTTTTTGATCTTTGCAACTTCTGGAGGCTTGAGTTCGGCACCTTAGCAATCTTAGGATCCTCTTCAATCCCAAATCCATTTGAACCGAAATTCTCATTGAAATCCCCAAAATCCATGAAATTACCAAAATACCCTTAGTAGAACCCATGTACTTTGTCGCTTCCCAAAAATCCATTTCTGACATCATAAATGAATTCTCAGCTGAAAATGCGTTCCAACGAGTATATTATCATTTAGTTCCGAGATAATAAGAAAAAATTATGATTTTGACCCTGATCTTGTTTTGGGTCATATAGGATTCGGGACGTCAAAACAATATTTCGATTCCAGATCTCATCTTTTCGTGCAAAATACTTCGAATGGTTGTAATCTAGTCTAATTCTAAAATTAGTGGTGAGAGGGGTATTTTTGATACTGATAATTAACAAGTGGATTAAATGGATTTCAAATAAGAGAAAGAAAAAAAAAATAAAAGAGTCTAGAATAGGATTAATCTAAAAGGTTTGGTTAAAATTAGGTTTATCTTAAGATTTCCTAGAGTATTAGATTATGCTAAAATCTAGATTGAGATTAGGAGTAAGTTAATTATTTTTATTATCTAAAAAAAAAAACGAATTGGGGAAGAGGAGAACCCATAGGGTTCTCTCCTTGGTTTTCTATCTCTTAGGGTTTTGCAAAGAAAAAGAAAGAAGGATAGAGTTTGCAGAAAAATAGGGAGAAGAGAGGAGGAAGAAAGGAGCAGAGATATATTAGATAGAGAGAAAGAAGGGATAGGGAATTTGAAGAGAATTGGGATGAGGATGAAGGCAGAAATCATAGGGGAACAATGGCTACAAATAGGGTGCGATCGGTGGTGAAAAAGGGGGAAGCAATTCGTGGAGAGGAGGAAGAAGCTAAGCAACGAACCCATATCAAAATCCCTATTCAGAGGTCTTCTTCATATAAATTTAGCAAAAATCCCCAAAGAAAAGCCTTAGATTTTTGTTCATCTTCCCAACTGAATCGCAAACCCAATTCATCCTAGCCTAAGTCTTCTGTTCGTCCTCTTCAAATCCTCATATTCCTCTTGGTCGTCAAAACTCCAAATCCCCATTGAAACCTTAGAAAAACCTAGTCTGGATCCACACCAAAAACCTGTTCGTCCTGACATAAAAACATCCCTTAGAAATCTGTTCAAAACCGTAACCGAATCCCATAAAAAACCCTTTTATCCCAGGTTTAAAACCCTAGTCAAACCTCTTATTCACCATATCTTAGAAATCTTGCAAAAACTCCATTAAAATCCCTGCTCGTTCATTTAAAAAATTCCCATCTTCTGCGGTCTAAACCCCTGCAAAAAAAATAAAATATAATAAAACAGAAAAACCTCCTTCCTAGTCTCTGTTCGACATATGCAAAGTCCTCTTCGTCCTATATCAAACCCCAACCGAACCCAGCGAGATCCGACCCAATGCTGCAACTTCAAGCTCGAGATTTGACCCAGTGCTGCAACTTCAAGCTCGAGATTTCAAGCTCCAATCCTCCAGAATTTACAAATTAAAAGCTATGAACAAGCTGCTACATATGTTAGGTAATTGCTTATTGATTTAATTTTTTATTTTTGACAAAGTAAGAATTCAAAAGAATATGTTTATATTTTTCTGACTTGATTTGTCTTACATCGTTCGAAACAATGGATTATTTTTCTAAATTTTCTAAGTTGAGTTTGCTTATTTAATTCAAGCATGAATCAATGTTATATCCTATGGAGCTGTAAGTTCATGGTCAATATTTATGCCTACTAGAATTTAATTTTGTTGATGGTTTGGAGAACACTTTGACCACTTTATTTATTTATTTGGTATTATTATTTTAGACTTATTTATTTAGGATTAGATTAACTTTGAGATTCTTAGGATTTATGATATCTTAATTTTTTTTTTATTTTGAGATGCTTCTAGCCTACTTTAAATATCTTAAGATTTTTCGGACACTTTTTATTTAGGATTAGGTATTTTATTTACGTTTGATTTTTAGGGTAGTAGAATTTTCTAGAATTTTTCTAGGTTGTTTTA
>JAUPMG010260353.1:6787-20597 GCA_031762675.1 Pachysandra terminalis
TGATTGTGTGATTAGTATATGTTGAACAAGGTTAGTTGATATACCTGGAAACTCTATATATTTACATATATGTGTGTATGTGTGTGTGTGTGTGTGTGTGTGTGTGATACCTGGAGTGATAGTAAAATGGATTAATCAGTACTTTGTATGATTATATCTCATCATCATATGCCTTTACCCAACTAGTTGGGGTTGCAACAAGAATCATGTTCCTCCATCCCAATCTGTCAAAAACCATATCTCCATCCCAATCCTTTTTTATTGACTCCATACAGGTTCTTTTGGGTCTTCCTATCCCCATGTTAGAAACTTCAATGATTTCTCTCTCACACCTCACAGCTGCTTCCTTGGGTCTTCGCTTTATATGCCCAAATCATCTTAACCGTTATCTTTTCTCCTAATTGAGCCACACCCAAACAATGTCGAGTGTGTTCATTCCTCACCTTATCTTTCCTAGTCTTCCCACACATCCATCTCAAGATTCTCATCTCAGCAACGTTCATCCTATGCATATGTTGCTTCATTATTGCCCAACATTCATCATAGCATATCATTCTACTAAAGCCATCCAGTTCTAATTCTATCAGCAACATTCTCATCAATATTTCTCTCTTTATGGATAATTGATCCTAGATAACGAACTTAACTGCTTTTAGGAATCACTTGATTCTTATTGTAGCTTCACCTCTACTATTGTTAATGCTAAAGTTACATTCCATGTACTCAGTTTTAATTATACACGCCTCATTGGTTAACAGATACGGAAATTCTAAAGGTGGGCACTGAAGTACGATGTCATAAATGTACATAGAGGGGATGGCAGACTTGTAAATAAACTAAAAAGTGAGCTTTTATAATTAATGAGAATTTCATTGAATATCAAATATTTGAACAGGTACATACAATGGCTGTCCAAGATGGACATCCAAAAAAACAGAAATTAAAACCGCATTCAAGCATCCCAGGATCCACAGGGAACAAATATAAAAATGCTAATAAAACTTACAACCCAACCAGCATATCCTCTTAAGGGACCCCAAATAACAACTCAGTTAACCACCCCTTCCTTAACCAGCCTATCCGCTAGAGCATCCGTCGAATGAAGTAACCCCTATTTGTCTTGCATCTCTTAATCCATCATTTCAGCACGAGATGAATCCCCAATCCCAATCAGCCCATAGTAAGCATGAATGATGCTACCATTAGAATCTCTGAAGACTCCCCCTACCCCTGATCTACCTGGATTACTTGAAGATGAGCCATCAAAGTTTAATTTCAGAACTCCAACGACTGGGCATTTTCAAACAACACTTTGCTTCGTACGATATGCGGATGACTTTGCAATAGAGCTCCAATCCCTAAGGATCATATCAATGGACCAGTCTCTAAATTCAGGTCTAATAGCAACTCACGATGCCACCAACACCAAAACTGTTTCAACAACTGAGTCCGAGCTAAGTTCCCAATCCTAAAAAATGCACTGGTTTCTTTTCCCCCAAATCGAACATAACATAGCAAAGAATAGCATGTCGGACATCGTCTACCTTTTCGTCCCCAAACCCAGCCTCTCCATTGTTCTAAGAGCGCTACAATTCTCTCCAACATCAACCAATCCAAACTAATGCTTCATAGGAAGAAGCTCCACACACCCCTGGCAAACCTGAAATGGAGAAACGAATGATTGACCGACTCCCCGTCCTCCTTGCACATGATACAAATATGTGGAGATAGAACAAGACCACCTCTTCTCTTTTGAAGTACATCACAGGTATTGATTCTATAAAGGATAGAGGTTCATACAAACACCCTAAGTCTAGGAGAAATTCGAGGTTTCCATAATCTGGAGGTATTAAAAGGTGCTGGAATCTGAGCTCCCGCAACACATAATGATCTAAAGAAAGATCTAGTTGTGAAGTTACTAATAGGATAAAGAGACCATACCCTAGAATCAGAAATACATGGATCCACAAAAACATGCTCTAGAAACTCCGAAAGGGCGCCAAGTTAACCTAGTTTAGCCGGCCTTAGTTCCCGTCTGAATTTGAGGTTCTAGACTAAACTCTCTAAAGCCCTTGAAAGGATATCAGACGCAAGAGCATCCCTATGTCTAACTACGAGGAACAGCCTGGGGAACCTGGAACACAGAAAATAGTCCCCCCCACCAAACATCGTGCCAAAATAGAATATTGGAACCATTTTTTTTATCAATAACAAATTTTATTAAAAATGGAAGAGAAGGGAAAATACAAAGAAAGGGATAGGAAACATAAGAGTACAAAAGGAACAAAATAAAAGCCATAGAAACGTCTATAGAAAAGTCGCAGTCTCCCAGCTTCTTATCATATCCATCCACGACACGTCTTTAAACTCTGGAAGGTAACAGACCCAAGAAACCATCATAACCATGATGGAGTCAATGATCTCCTCCAGCCTCTTACTTTTCCCATCGAAAATTCTCTTGTTTCTCTCATTCCATATCCCCCATAACACTGCAAAAAAAAGTAATCTATACATAATCTTTTCCCAAGTACCAAGCCCATGAAAATGCCACTGATAAAGCAAATCACGCACCAAACAAGGGCCAACCCACGCAACATCAATGGACGATGTAAAGAATCTCCAGACCTGATCAGCCACAATACATCCCAAAAACAAATGATTCACAGATTCACCATGGGCCATACAATGTATGCATACCTGTGGGGAAAGAGCCATAAACGGTCTCCTCTTCTGAAGGATATCAGCAGTGTTAATACGATGATGCAGGGCAGTCCAAACAAAGGCTTTAACCTTAGGAGGGACCTTTGCTCCCCAAAGCAAGGGGGGGGGGAGAGAAAGGAGGAGAAGACGAAGGACCAACAATCATCAAAGACTTACGTAAAGACTTCGAAGAGAATATCTCATTAGGCTCAAGACACCAGACTCTAGAATCCGGAAGATCATCAGAAAGGACAACATTCCTAAGAAACTCAAACATAAACGTTAACTCTTCAAAGGCCACCCCAATTGGATCTCTACGAAGCGGAAGGTTCCAAGAAAGCCTAGAGGTTGTCCAATTGATTGTCTCAGAAACAAGGGAGTTCTTATTAATGCAAATAGAATAAATCCTAGGGAATTGAGTGGCAAGGGGAGACTCCCCACACCAAAGATCAGACCAAAAACGAACGGATTTACCCGGCCCAACTGAGAATCTCACGCTCCAACTGAAGGTAAGGAACAAATCAGAGATAGCACGCCTCAGGCTCATCGAATTGATTTTAGCAACCTGATTGATATCCTACCCGTTATTGTGCACACCATACTTGCTAGCAATGATGGACCTCCAGAAGGCCTCTCTTTCAACAATGAACCTCCATAGTCACTTTCCAAGCAGAGCACGGTTTCTAATTAGAATGTTAGGCAAATTGAGGCCCCCGTCCTCTCTACTCTTACAAACAATCTCCCACTTGACCAAATGGTCTTTCTTCTTATCTCCCCCTTCCCACAAGAAGTTCCTCTGCAATTTCTCAATCCTACTACTAACAGAGACCGGTATCTTAAATAATGACATGTAGTACGTACGGATACTCCCCAGAGACACCTGAATCAAAGTGATGCGACCCCCAAAAGACAGATAATTCCTTTTCCAAGTGGCCAACCTCTGTTCCATCTTATTGATTACTAGGTTCCAGAATTGAACCCCCCTATGATTTCCGTTCACAGACAAGACCAAATATTTCATAGGCCACTCCCCCTTACTGCAACAACCCAAGAACCTAGCTCCCTCCTAGATAAAGACGTCATCCATATCAATGCCAAAAAGACTGCCCTTATCCATATTCACTTTAAGACTGGATATCATCTCGAAAATTCTAAGGGTACACTTAGTCCAAAAAAGACTCTCTCTCGAAGCTTCCAAAAAGATCAAGGTATCATCTGTGAATTGTAGATGCAACACCTCAACCTTATCCAGCCCAACCTTAAACCCGTGAATCTTACCATTATCCCCAGCCCTATTAAAGAGACAGCTCAAAACAATAGAATATTGGAACCATTCTCCACCCCAAACAGCAAGTGTGTATAGAAACTAGAGGCCAATGCAGAGATAGCCTTCCAATGGCTTCATACAATAGGCCCTAGTGTTACTGTTTATATTACATCCGTTGACACTTATACCATATTTGTTGATAATTACCTTGTACCACAAAGCATTTCTTTGCAGAAACGCCATAACCACTTGCCAAGGAGAGCTGAATTCCATGCTGGAATGTTCCCCGGATTATGGCCACCATCCTCCTTCCTTCTGCAAACTAAATCCCATTTTACCAAGTGGTCCTTTCTTTGACCCCCGCCCTCCCATAAGAAGTCCCTTTGTAATTTTTTCAATCATCTTAACCACTCTACATGGGGATCTAAATAGAGAAAGATAGTAAACTGAGAGATTGGCCAAACTCGATTGGATGAGAGATACCCCCATCCCCCCCGCCCCCCCAAAGATAGGTAATTCCTCTTCCAACTGGTTAACCACTTCTCCAACATCTCAATCATCGAGGCCCAAAAGGTTAATGACTTCATGTTCTAACCCAACGGCAGACCTAGATATCTAATGGACAAGTCAGTCATCCCACACCCCAAATAATCTGCAAACAATCTAAGTCTCTTTGACTCCACATAAATACCTGAGATGCTCGATTTCTCCAAATTCAACTTAATACTAGATACCATCTCAAAACATCTCAGGATCGACTTAATCCAGTAAACCTGAGTCTCTTCTGCCTATAAAATAGGATCATAATCACCATACGATAGGTGGGAAATCAAAATCCTGTGAGGTTTTTATTAAAACACAAATTTAAAATCCTGTGAGGTTTTTATTAAAACACAAATATTACAGAACTGTCATTCTACAAGAGTAAAAAGGACCAATGGTCTACAGGTGACACATGTCAAAAAGTTAAGGTTAATTAAGATTAACCAAACTAATCTAATTAGAAGTTAATTCATACATTTTATTTAGTAAAGGATTAGTGAACTAATTAGAGTACTAATTAGGGAACATAAATAAATTTAATTGTGGATAGTAAGCTCAATTAGTTCTGTAAAAACTAAGAGCTGCAGAGGAGGAAACTAATATATATATATATACACACACACACACATAAAGTACTTAATAGTCATGTAATTCTATAAAATGAGTTTGAAATGTAGGACTAGACATGATTTAATGTAGAATTCTGGTGAATGACTTGTAAAAGAATGATTTTAAGTTCTCATAAGGTTGGGACATGTATTAGAATTATAAACTTCCATGTGATGATTTTAATATCAATTTCTGTATTTGGGGCGGAGTAAATTCAGTGAGTTTGATAGGCATTGGGTCTGAAATGGGATGTTCCTGAATAGTCTTCTTGTATAGTTTTGGTTGTGGCATACACACTGTATTATATTCTTCTTTTTTGTATAGTTTTTGGCCTTTGGGCCTTTTTAATATAATTTAACCTTTACTGATAAAAAAAATATCAATTTCTGTAATTCAAATCAAGGTTTTGAAATGTAAAAAGTATGTTTTTAGATGTAAATTATATTGTTCACTTAATGTATGACGACTTTACAATAAGTGAAATATGGAATTTCAGGCATCTTCGGCTAACCAAAGTGGTCCTTCGGCCAACCGAAGAGCCCCTACGGCTAATCGAAGATCCCTTCGATCGTTTTTTACAGAAAATGTGTTTGGCCCTTCGGCTAACCAAAGAAGCCCTTTGGCTAACCGAAGAACCACCTCGGCTAACCGAAGAAGCCTTAGGCAGCTTTTCCAGAAATTTTTAGCCGATGGTTTTGGGCCTTGGCTAACCAAAGCCTCGGCTCAACTAACTAAAGCCTAAGCTCGACTAACCAAAGACTCCCAGATTTCACTATAATGCAGGTTTTTTGGATTCTAATGATTTCTAAGGTAGTTAAATGCATTCTTATGAATGAATAGTGTGATAATATATTGTTTATAAGCATGAGAATGTTACAAATAATTAATATCCATGTTTTGACCATGAATATGCATCTGTGCATCACATTTCATGATTTAAAGTCTCCAAATGCATGTGATGTGTGATTATATAGGCTTTGTGCCAGATTATGTGATTGTAAACCAATGAATGGCTACATGCCGTGTTGTTACACTTTGGGTATGACAACGATCTTAATGTGACATGGATGTTGAGTTTATGTGATTTGATTTATATGGACATTGGCTAACGAGCCACATTTCTGAAGTCCTTGCAAGTGACCGTTAGGGCTCCATCTGATCCATGGCGTACCTATTCTACTTAGTCTATATTGATGGTCATGAGCCCTGGGAGTCCTACCATTATCAGAATGTCATCTGTGGTAAAATTATTAATCTTGGTATAGTGCCAAAGGACGTTTGCAACAAAACCCTTGATGTTGTGGTACCAATGTGGTTTCACTAGAAGCCGGTCGAAGTTCTGAGGGTTGAAGAAGGGATTTGGGTGGTGGTATCAGGTTTTCCCCCGATTCTTTGGGCTCCGCAGACCTTCGCCATGATTGGGAACATCTGCGGGGGTTGGAAAAGCTCCGGTATATCTGCTGCTTCTGGAAAGTGAGGTGTATATTTCTTTTTGAAGACTAGGGCGAGGATCCTTCGTTCGTTAGCTCGGTTGGGAAAGTAAGAGCAAGTCTGAGGCCAAGACCGATAGTGATATGAAGTTTTCCGTCTTTTATAGAGTTTGTATGAAATACTCATATTATGAGTATGGCTTTAGTGCCCCGAAGGGGGCTCCATGGTAGAATTAGTATGAAAATCGGAGCGATTCCTCGATCGATTGAAATAGAGTATAGGAACAAGGTTTTCGAAGCTGTGATTGAAATTTTGAATTCTGAGAATTACGCGCAGATTAGAATTATCACATTCGATGGTGGTTATTCGGGGAGGAAGACAAAGATTACGGCGGGTCGAGTAACAACATAAGTCCGTTTGGGTTTCTTGAATCTGGGTTGGATGTTAATATTAGTGAGATTACTTTGGGCCCAGCCAATGATGGGACTAGGGTTGTGGGAGAAGATAATGAGGAAGAGGCCGAAGGCCATAAGCGCCCAATTCGCAAGAAGGACCGGAGGCGGGCTCGTAAAAGAAATTTGGTGAAGGTTTGGAGGCCTAAGGCTACTCAACCTGCAGATGGGCCTTTTAAAACCAACTTTGATGTGCTAGATAGAGTGGAAGCTGTTGTAAATCGTCTAAGTATGCTAGTTTCTGAGCAGAAGACGATTTCCCTATCATCTGGTTTACAGCACAGTGAGGTTGGAGGTCACGGTAAGCCGAGGACGGTGGTGGAGCACATTGAAGATCTTGTTGAAGATGTAGTGATGCCTGACCATTATGGGGATTTTAGCTTTTCTGATTGTGAGACCACAAAGAGGCAGAATGCAGAAAATTTGAGTGTGCAACACAGGCAAGAACAAAATAAGGCATCGTTGATGGCAGAGCACATTGATGATCTCATTGAAAATGAAATGACGTCTGAGCATGATGGGGATTTTAGTGTTTCTGACTATGAGACCATGAAGGGGGAGATTGCAGAAAATCTAAGCAAGCAACACAGGTGAGAACAAGATAAGGTGCCTTCTGGTTTTGATGGGGATGTTTCCTACACTGGAGATGATGAGGCTGTTACCGCCGATATCTCCGGCACAATTTGCACATCAGTGGGAAATTTTGGAAGTTCTCTCCACTCTGAGCATGTTCTGAGTGTTTGTCTTAATATGTGGACTGAGATCGAGGTAGCTAATAATCAGCTGATTTTTCGTTTCTCCTTGAACGGGTATGATTGGAGTATCCCCCTCTTTCCTCAAGGTTTGACCTTGTTCTCCTCCTATAGTGAATTTTTTCACAACTTATCATGTGTGGATCATGCTGGCTCTGATTCTTTGCAAATTAAAGGTCTTTCGAATGCTGAAATGCTAGTGACATTTTCCAGAAGACTAAGCTGTGGTCATGGTAGCAATGTTCCTTGGGTTGTTTTTCAAGAAGGGGAAGTTCATATGAGTGAGAATGTAGAAGAGGTTCAAAGGTGTGTGTGGAGTGGAATGGAGCATATATATAATGTCCTTAGGATCGAGGCGTTTGATAAAGGTGGACGGATGGTGAATACAAATGAAGTAATTCAGTATTTTTGGAAATGTAGGGGGGCTCGAGTCAAGTCAGTCATAGTTGCGATAGTGGAGGAGGGATTTAAAGAGGGGATCTTAAGACTATAGTTGTCTTGAGTGGCAGATAGAATTGAGGGGTTTGAAGGTTGAAATGAAGAATATCAGTTGGAATATTAGAGGATTAGGCGGGGCGGATAAGAAGAAAGCTGTTAAAGACATTTGTAATCGTTTGAATCTAGATATTTTGGTGATTCAGGAAACTAAAAAACAAATGATTGATAGAGGATTAGTGAGAAAATTTTGGGGTGTCAGAGATCGTGAGTGGGGATTTGTTGGTTCGTCTGGAGCGTCAGGTGGTATTTTAGTTGTGTGGGACACGATGTTGGTGTGTGATGAGGTCTGTCTTGTGGGGGAATTTTCTCTTGCTATTAAGATCAAGAATATTCAGGACGAGTTTGAATGGATTCTTTTTGGGGTTTATGGCTTGAACCAGGCTAACAGGAGGGAAGAACTTTAGGCCGAATTGGGGAATGTGCGACGAGCATGCCTCGTGCCGTGGTGTATTGTGGGTGATTTTAATGTGGTCAAAACGGTTAACGAAAAACATGGAGGGCGAAATCGTGTTACTCGGAGTATATGGAATTTCAACACATTTATCGGAGATCAGGAACTTATGGATTATCCTCTTGGAGGGGCGGAGTTTACTTGGTCTAACATGCAATCTAACTTGGTGTGTTCCAGACTGGATAGATTCTTGCTTTAGTATGGTGGGATGAGCACTATCCATTTATATCTCAATGTGTTCTTCTGAGGCAAGTGTCTGATCATTGCCCTATTCTCATTTCCACGGATCACCAGTGTGCTGGTCCTTTTCCGTTTCGTTTTGAGAATACGTGGCTTTTGCATCCGGGGTTTAAACAAAAGGTGGAGGATTGTTGGAAAGATCATGATGGGGATACGGAAGGATGCCCGGATTTTAGATTCCTAAAACATTTGAAAGTGGTCAAAGATAGAATCAAGAGTTGGAATAAAGAAGTGTTTGGAAGCATTAGAGAAAAGAAAATTAAGATGCTGAGAGATATTGATGAACTTGATAAAAAGGAGATTGAGGTCGGATTGGATCATAATGATAGAGTGATTAGAGTTAGGGTGAAAGGGGAGTTGGATATACTTTTGAAGCAAGAGGAGATATTTTGGAGGCAAAAGCTAGGGCTATTTGGCTTAAAGAAGGTGATGGTAATACTCGATTTTTTCATAAAATGGCTAATGGGAGAAAAAGAAGAAATCATATTCATAGTATGGAGGTGGAAGGGAGAACGGTGGATAGAGTTGAGGATTTTGAGCAGGCTTTTCCTCTATCTACTAGAGGTTACACTCATCGGAACAATCTTTCAAATTTGATCTCAATCATATCGAGGGGCCTAGATTGGAACAATCTAAAGTTGAGTAGTTAGAAAGAGTCTTTATGGAAGAATAGATCAAAACGGCAGTTTGGGATTTGAGTAGCGATAAAGCACCGGGTCCGGATGGGTTCACTATTGCTTTCTTTCAGGATTTTGATTAAGGGGATATTGGTTGAGGTGATGGATGAGTTTTTGCATAGTGGGATTATTAATAAAGCAACTAATGCTACATTTTTTGTGTTAATTCCTAAGAAGGTGGGGGCTAAGAACATCCGGGATTTTAGACCTATTAGTCTGACTACTAGTCTTTATAAAGTCATTGCTAAGATCTTGGCATCCAGAATGAAGATGGTTATAGATACAGTGGTCTCTCTTAATCAAAGTGCTTTTATAAGAGGTCATCAGATCCTTGATAGTATCCTAATGGCCAATGAATGTTTGGATGAAAGGAGGAAATCAGGGGAACCCGGGTTGGTTTGCAAATTGGATTTGGAGAAGGAATATGATATGGTAGAATGGGAGTTCTTGGATTCTGTTTTGGGATGGAAAGGATTTGGAGAAAAATGGCGAAAATGGATGAGAGGGTGTTAAGAATGTTCAATTCTCTTTTATTATCATGGATGTTTCAACGGCCTTTTGTCATCCTCAAGGGATGCTCGTAAGGGTTGCCCTTCATCACCTATCTTGTTTACCCTAGTTAGCGATGCCTTTAGTTGCTTTCTTAGGACCGCGGAAGCCAGGGGTATCATCAAAGGTTTTCAGGTTGGATCGGATAGGATCCTTGTCTCTCATCTTCAGTTTGCTAATGACATTCTATTGTTTCTCGAGGCTGCTGAGGATCAGTTTTTTCATGTGAAACGTATCATCATAGTTTTTGAGATGATTTTGAGGATGAAGGTTAATTTTGATAAAAGTACGGTATCAGTGTTAGGAGTTCAGGAGGAGCAGTTGATAGTCATTGCTGATATGTTAGGATGTCGTATTGAGGAGCTACCTATTACCTATTTAGGGATGTCTTTGGGTGGAAACCATAAATCGATTCACTTTTGAAATCCGGTGATTGAAAAGGTGGAGTCGACTCACTACTGGGAAAAGGGATTATCTATCCCTTGGTGGTAGGATTACTTTGATTTAGTCCGCCCTTGCTAATATTCCGATTTACTACCTTTTTATGTTCAAATGTCCTGGTAAAGTGGTCAAGATTATCGAAAAGTGTTAAAGAAATTTTTTGTGGGAAGGGGGTAAGTTTTGGTAAAAAGGATCATCTGCTTAGATGGGATATTGCGTGTGTTGAGAAAAAGGATGGTGGTGTCAATTTGGGGCACATTGCTGCTGAGAATATGGTTTTACTTGGAAAATGGCTCTGGTGTTTTTGCATGGAAAAAGACAATTTATGGCGCAAAGTTATTCACAGTAGGTACAACTCACACAAGAATGGTTGGGACATTAATCCTTATTGGAGAGTGTCCGAGTCTAGCCTTTGGAAAGCGGTGTTCGATCTTGCCCCATTGTTCTTTTCTCATTCTCATTTTTTGGTTGGTGACAGAACACAAGTTAGTTTTTAGTTGGATCATTGGTGGCTTGATAATTCTTTGTCTAACCTTTTCCTCGTTTGTTCAGATTAGCCTCCAACAGGGATGCTTTGGTGGCTAATATTCTTTCCTGAGCCCTTTCTAGGCTTACAAGGAATCTTCAATTTAGACGAGATCTTAGGCCAGCTGATGTAGTTGAGTTGTCTTCTCTTTTTGTGGCCCTATAAGATGTTTGTCTTGATCATTCCCATGTTGATTGTAAAATTTGGGTTCCAGATAGTAAGGGTGTTTATTCGCCTCGTTCCTTTTTTCCTTTTCTAAGGGCGATCCCTTCAACTCCCATACTTTCGGCTCCTTTTTTTTATCTCTGGAAATCAGACGTTCCTCCTAGAGTTAGGGTCCTTGTTTGGTTGGTCTTACATAAAAGGATTAATACTCAGGATGTGCTTCAAAGGAGGCGAAAATACCTTGCTATTTCCCCTCAGATGTGTTTCATGCGCAAGCAGATGGAGGAATCAGCTAATCATCTTTGTATTCAATGTCAGGTTGCCAGGGAGATTTGGTCTAATTTTTGTGGCATGGTGAGTGCATCATTTGAAGTGACCCTAAACCAGTAATTAGTTATTTAAGTTAAATTAAGATTAATTAAATTGATTAATTGAACATAACTTGGAAATACAAACCAATGTATGTAGATATTCAGATCAGTCAATCTAAGTTTGATCATGAGCAATCAGAACAACTTCATTTTTATAAACAAGGTTTGAATAGCTATTGTTCAGAGTTTGGCTAAGTTTGTAATTAAAATGAAATATGGGTAATGTGATGTAATCTAGTATAGGTTAGATTTGAAGTTGAAATATAGGGTTCGGGGGTCTAAATATAATTAAGTTATTAGTGGGGTAACAAGTGAAACTATAGAATTCAATTCAAATCTCAATCGCACATTGTTAAGTGAGAATCAAGGGTTAGAAAGAAGAGGGGGAGAAAGAACAAGAGAAAGAGAGTTGAGAGGGTGAACCCAAAAACACTAGCCGCCCAAGCCTTGGAGAAGAGGAAGAGAGAAGAAGAAGAAGAAGAAGAATAAGAAGAAAGGTGAGGAAGGAAGAGGGGATACTAGTTGATCAAGGAGCAAAACTCTAAGTAAGTCACATTTTTTGTATAGTTCGTATAGAATATCAAAGATCTCGGATTTATCGAGTTGATTTGGACTTCATTGTGCAAGAGTAGCTTTCTAATCGATTGTATAGAATAATAGATAATAGGTTATTTGTTCTTCAGATTTACGGTTTGTATGCACACCTTGACTCGTGATGTTAGATATTTGATTTAGTCCGTTTGATTTGTCGAATGATGTTTTAAAAGTGTTCTTGACTGTTTTTGCATTGATTGGAAGTGTTCACTTTAGTTTCTATTGATTTGGATTGAGTGTAGCCTGGTATTAGGGTCTTAAGAACCCTAGAAATTTCCCAAAATCGCGACCCATTGGCACCCACCGGTACACTGGTGGAGCTACCGACAGGGATTGAAGTACACAAGGTTGTCCCCACCGGCAGGCACCGGTACACCGGTGAGCCTACGGACAAGGACTTAAATTTAGATTTAATTGGTCCACCGGTAGGCATAAGGCACCGGTACACCGGTGAGCCTACCGATGGACACACAGGGTGGATCTTGATGAATGATTGGTTGGTAATCATGCCATTTAACTTGGGGCATGATCCATGGAATCAAAGATTGATCCGGAGGCATCTCTTTGTTGTTCCATATGGTTGTACTCACCATTCCACTGATTGACATTGACATTGACCTCCTGCAGGGGTTGTGACTCCTTTGTGGTAGTTACTGGGTTGGGGTTTAGGGGTACACCATGTGTTTGAGTTATGGTCTCAGTGAGTCAAAGTGTGGTCGGATGGCTCTAGCCTACCTGCGAGGAACCACCTTTGAATCCCATGGTACACCCCACACCATTGATTAGCTTATTGACTTGGCCTTACCTACATTGCACTCAGTATGTGCTTAGCAATTGAAATTAGTTTTGTTAGGGATTGATGTGGGTTTTGTGCCAATGATTTGGTATTTGGTTTACAGACTCAAGATTGATCAGGGGTACCAACTTGATGTTCCATGATGTTTGGTACCCATCACTCACCCTTGGACTTGACTACACTATGATATTGGGACACCTTGAATTGGTAATTGGATTGTGTAATATTTGTATTTGTATTAAAACATCGGCATTCAATCGGATTATCCACGTGTATGGGCGTGTGGATAGTTTCCGTTGAAGATTATCATTTGGTTCCTAGTTAATAATGCATTCATGCTTGGCTTATGTGATTGTTAAGTGAGCCCGGGATGTGGTAGAACTTTGTGGGTTGGTATTCCTTTGAGTATTGTAGGCTCATAAATTTAGCATTTGGTGGGTGGAATTCCTCGAGTGTTATACACTCTAAACTAGCAACGGGTGGAATTCCTTGAGTAATATACACTCAAAACTAGCAATATGGTGGCCTTCATACGATGGGTTAACGCCCGGAACGAAGAGGGGGCATCCGGCTGTTCCTGGTGACCTATGTCCCAAATTGTTTTGGTTTGATTGAGAAGCTGCAATTAAGGGGCACTTAACATGATACATAAACCTAGTACATTTCATTTCATCTCATCCTTGCATTCATTGTCTGAGCATATCATATAGAATCATTTGAATGACACTCCATTTCATAGCATACTCAT
>JAUPMG010260372.1:0-20596 GCA_031762675.1 Pachysandra terminalis
CAATTACATAGATAACTCCAATAATTTGTTCATATATTATAACTGGGAAAATAAAATACTTTCAAAGGTTCAGGTCATTACAATTGTGTCTTGACCAAACTTCAATCTAATGTATAAATCGTGGATGGATAAAGGCTCAATCAAGGTCTCAGAAAAGTAAGATGTTTATTGCATATGAGAAATGTAGTTCTCTCTCTTTCTTTCTTTTTTGAAGGTTTTTTTAATTTGACAGTTGATTAGTATCCCACTTCGATAAGATTTTTAATCCATTTTGGTATTTGATTTTGTGATTTAGGTATGAGGTATTGTGTGAATTCTTCAATGGCCTGGATAGTTTGATTCGGTTTCTTCGGATTGAAGGGAATAATGTCAAATTTTAGGAACATCCGTCTCAAAATTGAATGTCTAACAGACATGTAGTACTCACCCCAAAACTTAAAATTGGGGAATTGAGTTAAGAAATTGTGTTAATAATTTTTGATGATTCTTTATATGTTCTTTTTTTTTCATTGATTATTTCAATTTTCAGGAAGTTTTCATATAGTCGTTTAGCTCAACTGAAGTGTGTGTATATTGCTGGAGGTGATTGTGATAAAGAAGGTTCTTTTGCACAATGAGCAGACACTGTATGAAACTGGATCTTCAAGTAATGCTACACCTTAATAGGTTTTTTGATTTTTTTCCTACAATAACAATTGGTGATAAGGGTATTTCTATAAATGCAATAGGTCATTGGAAAGAGAGACTTTATTAATAAGAAATGTTGTTTTTCAATTTCTTTTTTTTTTTTTTTTAATTTTCTCTACAATAGTAGTTGATGGTTAGGGTATTTTGTAAATGTGATAGGTCATGGGAAGAGGAAGACTTTATTAGCATTGGATAAACACTTGTTTGATCTTTTGTTGTAAGATGAATAAACTTGTGATTGTATTATGTTACGGGTATTTTGACCTTTAAATTTTAGGATAGTATCAAAAAAACAAAATAAAAATAAATAAATACAGAAACCACCAAGCATATGAGATACTATCCATCCCAACTGCTTTCACTTTTGAAAGATATAAATAGTTGTAACAAAAAATTGTTATTATAATCTAAAAAAAATAAAAAATATAAAGGAATGCTTAATTTTTGTGTGCATTTTTTTTTTCTTTCTATCATTTTTCCTTCATTTTAAGGGAAAACATTTTTTCTACATTTTTTTTTCTTTCCATCATTTTCCTTCATTATTATAATCTAAAAAATAAAAAATATAACACTTGAAAAATACTTTCCAATGGGTCCACACTTTTCAATAAACCAAATGCACAGATTTCGTTAGAAAGTTGGTTTTTCTTTTCTTTCTTAAGGATACTAGCAAACCAAGCACAACATTAGTGTTTTAGATGCTTTCTCTGGTTTGACCAAGCTCTTTCAAAGAAGAATAAGAAAAAGAAGAGATGATCGTGGACAAAAATAAATCACTTTCATAGGTTTGGTTTGATTAGAATAGAGATAAATAATGGTTTATTGTTTCTTTTGTAGTACAAGTAAAGATATATATGATTTCCTTTTCTAATAATCGGTGATGTCTTGGTCAGTTGGGACATGGCATAAGAGTGCTACTTCTCGAAGCTTGGTCAGACCAAAACTTAATTATAGGACCGGTTTTTTTTTTATCAGAGTGGTGTTTTGGAAAAGGGATTGAGCCCCCTTAGGCTGCGAAAACCATGAATCTCTCTCTCTCTCTCTCGTCTATCTCACTATCCCACACATGGCTAAAACTTCTAAAGCATTCACAGTAATATTATACTATTAAAATGCCTCTCTTTCAATCAGCTTTCACTCTCTCACACATTTAAATTTTACAAAGCATTTAAAAACATTATTAATCTTCCAACCTCTTTCCCAAGCTTCTCTCTCACTATTTTTGTTCCTAAAATCCCTTACTCTATATCTTTTCCTAAAATTATTTAACATGATAGATCTCAACTGTACACGTGGCCGGCTATTGAAAATCTTTAAAGCGATCAAGCACGGTTTTCAAAAAAAGAAGCTAAATTGTTTTAGTTTCCGAGCTTTGGAAATGGAACTTTGCTTTATAGAAAGAAAGTACACGTCTTCTATTTTACAACAACCAAGTTAGTAAAGGATTTTTTTTTTTCTTTTAAAACTCTATCACTTAGGGTTAGAGTTTAAGGGAGAAGAGGAAAGATGGTTAGAGATGACGAGGAGGGTCGAAGATAAAACCAGTGAAATGTCTACAAAATCGAAGGAGGCCGTCGAATCCATTGCTTTAAAGAGGAGGAAGAATCGACCTGCGAAAGGGGAGAAAAACGCAGAAAAAATCTCAAGGAGGAAGAATCGGTAAGCTTTTATAACCCCCATTAAAAACCCCAATCCGAAGCCTGTAACCGAGATCACCCAAATCCCATTCGATTGCTTGCAATCGAGACCCCTTGACCTAGCATTCATCATCTGATCCAAAGAAGAAAAAAAATAATACTAGAACCCATTCACCCTCATCTCCTGGATATTCTTGTTTTTATTTGGATATTCTGAAAATCAGAATCCAAATCCCCATTGTTGTTCAATCAAACTCAAGCCATGCAAGGAGCACAAAATCAATGCAAGACCGGCTGAAACAAGGGTTGCAGGTAAACTGTTCTTTCAATTTTTATTGCAGGTAACAATAGCTTTAATTTTTTAGTGGAGGATTGTTTTGACTTCTATTTGATCTTTACAATCTTTGACATTTTTTAGACATGAGAACTAAGAAGGAGGAGTTTAGACCAGTCCCCGGCTTTGAATTGCCCAGATATTGAGGATAAATTGAAGAAGGAATCTATTGAGACAACTTGAAGAAAATGTTTGATCTGCGGTGGGTTAACATATGTATTTTATTACGCTACAATACTACATTGTTATATTTAATACTATCTAATATATACATACTAGATGTTATTGATTAAATGATATAAGTTGATTCCTTTAAAACATTATCTAGAATTAGATTTATTACGTTTTTAATGATTACTTGCGAAGAAAAGGACTAAAACAAACAAGATTTTTTTTTTTTTTGGTTCGGTTTAGAGTATGTACACTAATTAATGTTCGGCTAACACTTCAAAACAAGGCTATATCCATAAGCAAAAAAAAAAAAAAAATCATGTTATAGGGTAATCCAAAATTCACCAATTTGTGATCACTTACCTTTCTTTTGTTTGGTTTTGATTTCTATTGTGTTTTTGTTGTTGTTAGTAAAATAATTCTAAAAATATTAAGTTTATCACGTGCAATGCACGTGGATTATTACTAGTATATATAGGAGAATGGATTTTTATGAGGAGGCCTCACAAACAGCCATGCATGCAATTTAGTGCTTTGTTAGCTTGACATGCCTCCCCCTTTACTAATAATTGTCCTTTGATGTGTTCAAAAACCGTAATCAAGTTAATTAATTAATATACATTATATTAGCAATGAAGCACTACATTAATATAAGTTATATTCTCTCTGATTTTTCCCCTTGTCTCTCTTCGTTATTATCCTTATTACGGTTTCACCTAGCGCCGCATAACTCTATCTCACTCTAATTTTCTATCTCAAAATCATTATAATACCTAACCACCTACATTTCTCAAATCCTCTCATCTGCAGTAACATTAGATAGATAGAAATAGTTTAGAAAACGCCATGACCAATCCTCGTCTTGACCTATGCACGGTGATGCAAGTTATAAAGCATACTTCTGCATTTTCCGCAATTTCGCTTCCAGCTTCTACACGTTTCTCCTCCTTTCTCTTCTCCTTTCGAAATGTAGTGGAGAATGGAATTCTACACGTTTCTCCCCCTTTCTCTCCTCCTTTCTAACTGTAGTCGAGAATGGAACCCTATACGTCACTGCCTTCATTGATCTCTAAAAGCCCTACTCTCTCACTTCGATCTTGTCGGGGAGAAGGTCCGATCACCGGAGGGTCCCAGGTCTGCTGTTGCCTTGAATCGTCGTCGCTGGCCGTTTCTTCATTTTAGCCCTACGAGGCCGACGATGAACTTAATAGTAGTTTTGTGAATCTGAGCCATTTTTTCCGTCGTGAAGAGAGCTTAGGGTATTCGGATTCAGATAGTTCTCAGAGATTGTTGATTGTAATGTTCATTGTTTATCTATGTTCTAAAATTTATTATTTTAATTTCAAATTTATTAAAATATGAATAGGTTTTTTTTCCTCCAAGATTGTTGGTTCTTGGTCGCCGAGATGCTGCAACGTTGTTTTTCTGCCGAAGAAGATTATGGAGAGTTTTACTCAGCCGGAGAAGCGGAATGCTTCGCTGCATAAGAAGGTGTAAAGGTCTAAAACTTGCATTAAAAAATGGATGGAACAACATATATACTACTTTTTGAAGTGGTTCTTCTAAGGTTGAAGGCAGATTTTGGACATTATACACCGTTGCAGAATCCTTCTTTCTAAGCTTAATGAGTTATGTGATAAATCTGGGAACAATTATGCTCAGACTCGTAGTAGTAAGTATGGGTTCGACTTGGTTCTGTTGATATTGATGATCTAGTGATCTAATTAAGCAGCCACGTGTCACCTGTTTGACTTATGGATCGAGGGTCTAATGGGTCACTCGACACGGTTTGATTTTGTCTGACCCGGCCCAACCGGTCTAACATGATCCAACTTGGTTCAATTCGGTCTGACCCGGTCTAACTGGTCCGACCCGACTGTTATAAGCTATCTATATATGACTCACCTTTCATCAGATATTTCTCATAAACCGTCTAACTCATCTTTTATCAAATATTTATATAAACCATCTACATGGTGATTCATCATCCACATGTCACATTCTCACTCAAGACTTCCAGGCCAAGTCACCTTGGAGACCAAATAAGACAAGGCTATTTAAAAAGACAACTTCTGCACAAGAAGAATGGATCGAAAAAAAAATCTAGAGGATCTGAAGAATGAGAAAGGCTCTGAACATCAGAAAAAAGGGCAGAATAATACTACAAAAGGAAACATCTCTTTCCTTCCATCTCTCTATCTCTTTCTCTCACTCATTTATTTCTTATTTCCTTCTTCATTCCCATATGATTGGAGTGTTCATTATATCCTCTATGCTTATAAATAGTGGAAAATACCTCCTATGAGGCAACCCCGTGGACTAGGCATATTGCCGAACCACGTAAAAAATTATGTGTACTTCTCTATATTGGTTCTCCCCCTTTTCCCTCTTATTTTTTCATGTTTGTCGAGCATAGGCGTAGCGCCGTTCGAACGGTCGTGCGACGGTTTAGGCGGACGGTTGGGACGTCCCACATACCCATACAAGGCTTTATCCAACTCCGGACAGTGCGGAAACCACTGACACGCAACGTCGTAACGTGCGTACGTTATTTACACCCCTTTAACGTGTGGTCACTCTTCTCTCTGCTTTAAACTAAACCATATTGGAAAAGATAAAAGGAATCGTAAAACCCAAATATCCATTTCTAGTCTCCTCGCTCGGGAAGATCTCGACTCTCTCTCATTTCATTTCTAGGGTTTTCAGAGAATAATCAAATGCATTTCAACTTCTTGGAATCGGATATACTCACTCCATGAACATCGGCTGTACGTTAGAAGCAATGGCTTTTTGTCCAACTTTCAAGGTAAACCTTATGTTACTCCTCGATTATTCTTGTTCGTTTTTTCTGGATTTCATGGTTGGATTCTTTCTGTTTTGATTTTTGTGGTTGTTTGGATTTCGTGCTCAACCATGGCTGTCTTCAATTCTCGTTTATTATGTCGATGATGATAAGTGTTTGTTCAGTTGGTTAACTAGAAGTCTAGAATTCAGCTTGCTTGATTACTACTCTGTTAGGGTTATGTACTTGAATTAATCAGTTCGGTTTATATGACGTTGGATGTAATTTGTTGCAAGTATTTTGAAAAGTTCCGTGTTTAGTATTCATCCACCCTGCAATCTAAACCTTGATTACTAGTAGAAGAAAATTAAGTTCACACACACACACGCACACACAAAAAAAAGAGGTTAACATTTTTTTTTTTTTTTAAATTATATCATAAAAGAAATTGGGGATGAAGCTACATCCTGCATGTGCATGGTTGCTTATTATTTAATGTTTGAATCAACTTCTTTTTCAATTTTGTTCATTCTTAATATTTCAGAGTTGCCGTGCATAGAAAAAATCTGCAAATGTTATCTTTTGTGTATTGCTGATTCCATGCCTGGAGGAGGAGGAGGGTTGTGTCAGGTCGGCATCCCACGTACAACTTTTGCTAAATCTCTTATGACATGAATCTTGAAGACCTGAAGCATCAGTTCAATCCTTGATGGATTGGGAGCGTGAAACAGGATTCACGTTGTTGATGTCAACTAGTTGAGATGAGGCATTTAATTGTTGTTTTTGTTGTTGTTGGTTGTACACAAAGTCACAAATTAATTTGTTTGTCATGCGAGAAACTGTTTGTAAAAACATGCTGGATTTAGTGGCATTTTAGTATTGGGATAAGACAATGCGAATGAATGAAATATTTAACATGCCAATGCATATGGAAAAGAGTTTTTACATGGGAAAAATTTTCTGGGTCCAAATTGAATTTTTATAATATCTTCCACACAGCCTTCACATTCATATTCGTCTTTCCATGTTTATTTGGAATTAATTTGTGCTGAGCATGACTTCTTAAAGTTAGGGCACTTACACTTTGTCTAATATTGTATTATAATATGGTGTATGATATGTTATTGTTTTCTCCCTATATAAACGTTATAATGGTTTGCTCTAATGTGCCTCTACTCATGCACGGAGATAATTCATACTTTTGGGAATTGATGATCTGTAAAATGTTGTTATTACCTTGCAGGGATATGACATTATGTATCATATTGGCCCAATAAGGACATGTCCTCATGCAGTTTCAAGTCTGAATAGGCATTCTTTCTATCTGCTGTCTTCCCATAACCAGAGATTGAGTTCACTACCATACACCACAAGTTGCAGAATAATCCAGTCATGTACTTCAAGGATAAGCCATGGAGGAATGCCTTTGTTGACTTCCCCTGTATTTGGTTGGAGAGGTTTCTACAATTATAATCATAAACGGGCCATCCGGGACAGATGCCCGATATATGCTGCAATTGATGTCGCCAGTGGTGTTGATGTCATTAATGATTTAGGATTGGACACTCTAACATTCTTAACTGTTACCGTTATGATTGTTCCTGCTTTCAAGATCCTCAAAGCTAGCCCCGTAAGCTTGTAACTCAGTAACTTGTCATGTCTTCTTATTCTTTCGCCAATAAAAAATTGAGATTTTCTGAATGGTTGCAGATACTTGGCTTCTTTTTTGCGGGAGTTGTACTCAACCAGTTTGGCTTGTTCAGAAACCTCACAGATGTTAAGGTTCTATCTGAATGGGGAATCCTTTTCTTGGTGAGATTAATTAATTCCGCCCTTCCCCCCCCCCCCCGTATTCTCTCTCTCTCTCTCTCTGTGCATCCTATCATTTCCACACAGGCTGTACCATCCTTGTTGATACCTAGAAATTGTAGGATACAAATTCATTTTAATTATATATGGAGAAGGCTTTTGTCGTTGATGATCAGCGAGCTTCTAGACAATTTAAAGCCCACTCATATTTCAGAATTGATGGGGATGTAAGCAACAACAGTTATGGCATCTGGTTCAAACACTACCATGTTATTTAATTGAACATAAATTTGTAGGAACTCTTCTCCTAGAGCTTTAGGAGTGTTAAGGGATAATGATGGTCGATAAATTTGTACTGCGCGAAGCATTTGAACAGACCAATAATCATAGCTATTACTTTCATTTAGAAAACTCTTATTTTATCAAATAAAAAATATGATCATATCCGTTTAAAACATTTTTTATTCATGGAAAGACATTAGGACCAAGTGCCAACTAAAGATCTGAAATTGTGACATATATCTGGGTTGGTAGAGTAGTTTTTGCCTGCCTGAATTTTTGACATTCTGTAACACATGACCTCTACAGTAATATTACGATTCATACAAGCACATCGTGCTACGGAATCTGATTTATCAGTGGCTAGTTTCAAACTACTTAAAAGTTACTCTTAATTTCTGGAGATACTGATGTCCACAAATTCCATTTGAGATGGTGGAGACATTCATGTCATCAACTGAAATTTAGGACCTCTAGTTCCAGCACTTCTTCCTTGCATCATACCATATTTCTAAAAGTTTGATAAATAGAAACGTAATCATGTTCTTTTCCAAAATGTTCTTATGGCATATTGTAAAAAATGCTATGTATATCGGAATGGGTTGATACCAATTGGCACTTTTTAGGCATTATCTTATTCTTGACCTTAATTTCACCTACGATGAATAATATGTGCGTGACTCACTAATTAGCTATCTTTTATACTCTATTTTAAAGTTAAGTATCGTAGACTATACTTTGAATTGAAAATATATTCCTTCGATTCCTGACTAACTTTACACTCCTTTTCAGCTGTTTGAGATGGGTTTAGAGCTGTCACTGGCACGTTTGAGAGCTCTTGCAAAATTTGCCTTTGGCATGGGGCTGACTCAGGTTTGATATGAAGAAACTAAATTCCAATTATCAGTGTGGAGAGTCAGCATGCAAAT
Source organism: Pachysandra terminalis (assembly GCA_031762675.1). Classification (NCBI taxonomy): domain Eukaryota; kingdom Viridiplantae; phylum Streptophyta; class Magnoliopsida; order Buxales; family Buxaceae; genus Pachysandra; species Pachysandra terminalis. The sequence continues at coordinate 8,629 of JAUPMG010260372.1, forward strand.
TATATTATGTGTGTTATGACTATGCGTGGTAGTGCAACTGTACGTAGACTTGTGGTGCATTGGTATTTTTTGCCCTAAAACTAAAATAAGACAGGAGATTCAAATTTCAATCATATTGTTAGAGAAGTGTGTGATTATTTACAACTTTCAACAACAAGAAGAATAGCAAAATGCACAACTGACGTTTCAACTTCCAACAATTAAAGGAAATGTCTATTTCCCTAAATGCATATTTGTGTATGAATAAAAGGTATATGTACTCTTTATCTCTCCACTACTATGATTTTTTTTTTGTGCAATCTATACTTGGACATGGGTGCTCCATGTGTGTGTTTTGCGTTTTTCCCACCCATATGTTTGTGCATGAGAGGATAAATGCGAGCATTCCTCTTTGTTGCTGTTAACAAATTAATCATCACATTGGCAGTGACTTTCATATCTACTCCATAAGGTATATGGTTAAAATTTTGCTCAACATACTTGATCACAAGGTCTTAGATTCTGTTTTTGAAAGAGAATGCCCTTTAAAAAGCAAATTAGGGGGAAAATGAAGGAAATTTCTTGATTTGGTGTAAAAACAATTTTCAAATAAAGGAAAATTAAGAGAAATCTTTTGGTAGGTAAAAAATAGGAAAGTTTTGGAAAATATCATTTAAACTCCATGTGAAAATTTATCAAAATTTTAAATAGAAACATACTTACACACTAATATCATAATATAGTACAAAAGCCAATTTATATTCACAAGTAAGACGAATTCAAATGTATAACTATACACTATCAGGCATAGAAAAATAAACTTTACAAATTGTTCCCAAGAGCTGTGTCCTAAATGCTAGCAGGCATACAAAAATAAAATACACAAATTGTTTCCAATGGCTATGTCCTAAACAAACCCACGTGTGACAGCCAACAACAGAAACAAAGATAAAATAAAAATAAAAATGTCATAACGCATGATGTTGCTATCTTGCTGAAAAGTAATTGATCAAATCCATATAAAATGCACCAAATTGATGCATATACTTGCATTTGCTTTACTTTTGTGTTGGATCTATAAGAGATATTTACTTAATTCAAAGAAAAGCTGTACAAATTCCTTTTTTTTTTTGATAAGTAAAGTTTTAATATTATAATACTAATGTACGAAGATAGGTTACATGTCTAGCAGCCAATAGTATAGGCATCCAACAAGATGTCAAACACCCTTCTCTATGTATGTAAGTGACTTCTCTATAACTCCCTCCACCTATTTACAAAATCACCAAAATCGACTCCACAAAACTCTGGTAGCGCCTTTGCCCAATGAAAAAGGAGGGCAACAACTCTCGTAGTAATCTCACTAATCTGTACCTCCTTACCCTCAAACAATCTATAATTTCTCTCCTCTTTTTTTATTTTTATTTTTTATAATTGATGAATTTTATAAAGTAGAAAAGAGGGAGATTACAACCATAGCTAAGGAGAGGCCCTTAAGTGATGGCAAACCACAAGCAAAGTAAAAACATACATCAAGACGAAACCGTACACCAAAACCACATCATGTCCACACACACACGCACACTCCATAACAACGGACATCAGTCTAAAGGTCCGGAATCCCCTTGAACATGTCGCTCCTCTCTCTCCCCGTCCTAGCTAAGGACTCTGCCACCTGATTGTCCTCTCTCGACATTGTATGGAATGAGATATTCCAATCCCTACATAGAGACCGAGTCAGCCGAACAAGGTGGATACATCTCCAATCACACAACTCCTGCCTCAACATCCAAGCTGTAATAGAGGATGACGAACCTTCCACGATCAGATCATAGTGACCCTGAGCACTAGCATATCTCAAACCGGCCACTAAAGCCACCAATCCCGCTCTCTCCACCCCTCCTCTCCTTCGGGACCATAGTAAGCAAACATAGTAGTACCCCCGCTGTCACAAAATATACCACCAACACACGAAGGACCCGGTTGGTCCAAAGACATACCACAAAAGTTGAGCTTAACCCAACCAGAACCTGGGGGATACCAAACTGAAACCAAAGAAGAAGTGCAACAACCACTCACTAAAATCAAGAACCACTCCCTCATGATATCTGCAGTAGATAAACCATCAAACTGGCTCCTCACAGACGCCCAAGAGGCCACAGACGCCATGATCCCCTCTAACACCCCCGAAGTCGAAGAAGAGATATCCTGGAAAATTCTCAGGTTACGCTCTCTCCAAATATGCCAGAGCGCAGCCTGAAATACTTGTATATACAAAATGTGACCCCTCTCGGCAAGGCCTGGAAAACCCACTGATCCATCATCTGGCAAATACCACCCGGCGACATTCACGACCTCCCAATAATCCTCACGAAGAGACTCCAGATCTCAGAAGCCATATGACAATGTAAAAACAAGTGATCAACAGACTCCTCCTCCGCTCTGCATAAGAAGCACATATGTGGAGAAAGGGCCATATACCTCCTCCTTCTTTGGAGCATGTCTGCGGTGTTTATACGGTATAGCAATGCAAACCAAACAAACGCCCTGACTCTAAGTGGAACAAGAGGAGACCAAACAAACGGGCAGCAAAAGAAATAGGAAGCCCAACTCTGTTGATCGTAAACTGATCAAAGAAAAAGTGACGAGAAAAGAGACCTCTAGAATCCGGACTCCAAATCCTCCTATCTGACCAATCCTGACACAAAAAGACATCCCCAACCACCTCCAACAAAGCAGCCATCTCCCTCATCTCTACATCCCTAATGTTCCTACGGAGGGGGAGATTCCAAATAAGACCGGAACCGGACCAAGAAAGAACCTCACATACTAAGGAACTCTTAGACTGAACCAATCTAAAAATCTTGGGGAAGCGAAGAAACAAAGGTTCATCCCCAATCCACCAATCGTACCAAAACGAAACTAACGACCCACTCCCCACCAAAAATCGAACCTTAGACAAGAGGGGAGCAAGAGACAAAATAGCTTTCCAGGAGCTCGCCGCAAGGATCCTAGCGCGAAGATTAACATCCCTTCCGTTCTCATGAATCCCATACTTACTAACTATCACCTTGCACCACAGATTGTTACGCTCCTTGTTGAACCGCCAAAGCCACTTAACCAAAAGAGCTGCATTCCGGTCCAGAGTATTACCCAAGTTCAACCCGTGAGGGCAAAGATTCCATAATGACCAGCAAACAATGTGAGGGCAAAGATTCCATAAGATGTCCCATGTAGTCTTCTTCCACCTCCTCCCCCTCCCCCACACAAAAAATAAGCTTTTCAAATCCTCCGGTAGCACCCACATAACACCAAGGCCACTCAAGAAGGACCAAAGATTCTTGGCCAATTCGCAATGGATCAAAAGATGATTAACAGATTCAGCCTGCCTTTTGCACATAACACATCGGTTAGGAAGAGACCAATTTCTGGAGATGAGATGATCGACCGTTAGAATCTTATCATGAACCGCCAACCAAACAAAAAATGATACCTTTGAAGGGAAATGGACCTTCCAAAGGTATCATTAAATGGAGTTGGACCTTAGAAATACCTTAATGATGCTAAATTGAGTTTTGATCTCAAATGCTTTAAGTGGAGCTCTTAATATTGTGTAAAGAAATTAGTTTCTATGGTGAATATGAAGAAAATGATGTTTGGGTAATCTTTGCATGTCTAGCAAATTTTCCCTTTTTATGGTAAAAAAGTTGGGCAAGACATTGATAATTTGAGTGAAACATTGTAGAACATATACTGGAAAAACCAATTCTTTAGGAAATAAATTGAGTTGAAATTTTTTTTGCCAACAAATAGGTGAAATTTTGAAGGAAAATTGTGTGTGTGTGTGTGAGAGGGAGGGAGTTTAATCACTATTGGTTTTTGGTCACCATGAGAAGTTAATTTAGATTAACATTCAGTAGAAGACAGTTTTACACCTTGTGTTGCAAGCTTAATTTTAGCCTACGATCGATTTTTTATTTTTTTGGATTTCAAGATGCCTTTAAATGTAGTTATATTAGGTGCGAATATGATTATTTGGCTTTCTATCAGACGTTTATTTCAAACAAACTTGTTTCCTTAACCCTCCTCCACCACTTCATTTCCTTGGGTCTCATTTTAGAAGATACGTTTTTTCTTTATCAGCTTATATATCCTTTGCTTGCTTGCTTCCACAGCTGTCTGTAAAAGTTATTTTTCGAAATACAGTAGTTATTGTTCCAAGAATGTAAGATAAGCTGCTAAATGTATTGCTTTTGTTTCTATTGAAGGTTGTGCTGTGTACCCTTGCTTTCACAGCATTTGAACTTCCACCTAATGGAGCAATTGGAACAAGAATTTTGGAGTTCCTTTTCCACTCAAGGTCTGATCTGGTACGAAATTTAGCCCTTTGATTTATTTTAATAAAACTTGCTTGTAGTCATTCTATGATTACATTTTTGATTTGTAAGTAGTTTTGAACCGTTATTATTACAACCACCTCAATTCTTTACTAGAATCTGAAAGAAAATGAAGGATTCCTTTTGGCTCCGTTTGGATGCCAGGAATATGCCAGAAAGTTGGTAAGGAAAGTAATATGCCAGAAAGTAATATGTAGGAAAGTGAAACTAATTTTCCTGAAAGTTGTTTGGTTGCGTCAGGAAAATGACAGAAAATCTTGATTTTGATGTTTGGTTAACAGGAATGAATGAGAAATTGTTTTCGTCTACCTTATATAAGTGAATTTTTTTAATAAAATAAAGACAAATTAGTTATAGCAATACCATTTTAATGTGCAATATCATTTATGCGTGTATACCCAACGGTACCTGTTGGGTATTGGGCCTCTTGGATTTGTTAACAAATTCAGTAATTAGTATCTTTAATTATTAAGGTTCGGTTCTAGGACTTGTTGGACCCATCCCGAACCCGACTCATTGACACCCATATATATATATATATAAACAGTTTTTTTAAAAGATTTTTACAACCCCATAAAAAAACGAAGAACAAAAAAAAAGTGGACACTACTACAACCCTCTAAAAAACGATAAGCAAAAAGAAAAATGGGGAGGGATTTTTCATTAATTAGTATCTTTGATTATTAAGGATCGGTTCTAGGATTTGTCGGACCCATCCCGAACTCGACCCATTGACACCCCTATATATATTAAAGTTTCATTTTAAAAAGAGAATTTAAAAAAAAACAATATGAAAAAAAGAAGTCGTTTAAATTTTTTTTTTTTATAGATATGCAAAAAGAAATTTTGAAGAACAAAAAAAGGAAGAAAGAATAATGGGGACATATTTAAAAAAAACGATATGCAAAAAAAAAAAGTGATCATTTTTTTTTATAGATCTACAAAAAAAGAAATGTTGAAGAACAAAAAAAAGAAAGAAAGAGAGAATAATGGGACGTTAGGTTTTTGGGATGAGACAAAAGTAAGAAAAAAACATACCTTTTTTGTAAAGTTGGTTACGAAAATAAAAATCTGTTTTATAAAATTAGGGTTTTGAAAAAGAAAAAAATGGTTTTGCTTGTTTATTATTTTACGCATCTACGAAAAAAATGAGGAACAAGAAGAAGACGGCATCAAATTTCTGGAATTAAAAAAAAAAAGTTGTAGATCACAAGTGTACAAAATAAGAAGAAAAAATTAGAGAAAAATAATGAGATTACATACCTCAATTGCAAGAAGGAAGCTTTGATGTGAAGGGTAGGGTGGGGAATGAGCTATTCCCCCCACCGTTTTGTTTTCCTTTCCCACATAATCCAATGATTTTATTCGGAAAATAAAAAGGGACGTTTTATTTCAGTTAAAGGAGTTTGACTGAAAAACTTTCTTTGGGACCTGCAATTTCAGGCTATCCAAACACGCGCATTATGCAGTAAAGCCGTCTTTCCTGGATATTCCAGCTATCCAAACACAGCCTTTGGGTATCCATGCTTTGTATTTATTGACTTGTTGGGGGACTTGTGATCATAATAATTTGCAAGCGTGCCTGTGATGTGGAAAGTGGGCATGACCCAGGGTTTTATGCACCTCATATTTTTATAATCTTGCTTTACCATGAGTTAGAGTATCCGGAATGGTGCCTTGTTCCTCTTTGCATGTCTTGAAATTTTGCATGAGCACGGATACTTCATGGAAATTGCAGTGTGCTAGATATTGCTTGGGTCTTTTATGAGTTATAATTGCAATCGCAACATGGTTTTAAATATCAGTTTTATAGCAGTATTGGTCACTGCCGGAACTGATACATATCATGCACCTTGCTCAATTCGGCAATGTTGAACATCAGGTTGTTAAAAATTGTGAAGAGCTTTTTATCACTAATATCTTCAATGCAAATATGGGCCTATTGTGTTAGTTTTTTGGATCATGAACGTCAAGTTAGTATCTATAGGGTGTTGGTTTACATGGATATTTGAAGCTATTTCTGCTAGTGCTAAGTGCTAATTGGTCATGAATTGTGGGTGTCCAACTTAGGAGCATATGGTACGTTCTCATGATCGCATTTTCTCTACTTTCCCCTTGTGAATTATTTTTAACCATATCTATTGCAATTTTATATGAATTCCAATTAAACTAGCCATGCTTTATGAAGTAGAATGTTGAGCAATCAAGAAACAATATCCTTAAAGATTGAGCATGGATGGGAATTTGATTGGCAAGATTATAATAGAAAACTTAAAAATTACGAATACTGAGTGCATGACAGAGAACATAGGAACAGACAATTGGTAATAAAATGAGAGAGGTTTTGTCACCTGTGAGATAGATCCATAACCACCAGTGAGGAGTACTGTTTCACAAGTAGAAGATTCAAAGGACAAACAAACGATTGAAAGGACACATAAAGATGTCAATAAAGATATGAAGTCTCGCTATTTATTAGAAGATTTAGCTCTAGGCAGAGTGGAATGGCAAAACAAGATCCATGCAAAAAACTCCCTAATAATTAAGAAGGCTTGGAAAAATAAGATGATGATGATGATGCTTAATTACAAGCAATGTCATTGAAATCTTCCGTAGCAAGTAATTTTGATTTTGACATCTAATTGAAACATTGCTATGATGGTGGGAAAGATTGTTTTTGTTTTAATTAAACCTATCTTCTAAATTCTGTTTAATATCCTTCTTGATTTTGCATCGATAAATTTTATCCTTATGGAATGCAGGTCAACATTAGAAGTATTGATGAGGCTGTAGTGATTGGTGCTGCGTTGTCATTGTCATCTTCAGCTTTTGTTCTACAGGTATGCAGATTGCTGATACCTAAAGCTGACTACATAAAGAGAACAGAATCGAGTTGGTTCTGAAGATCTGGCTCGGTTGTTTTAAAAAATAAGACTATTTTACTGAAGGAAGGAATTCAATAAATCTCGATCACTTAACACTAATCTGATAGTGTACATAATTTATAGATTCCAGTTGTGTGTTTGACTTTAGGTTTTTCTTTTTTTAATTTGTGCTTGAAGAACTATTTGTTGGAATTGTTGTCAACCTTGATCTTACATTAGGAAATCCTCATTCCCACACCCACTTGGCTTTTCAATTGCTTTTATCTTTCTAACTGCTGAAAGATGCCCTTCCACTGTTAGATATGACAAACAAGTATCTGACTGGATATACAGCTCTTTAGGGTATAGTTAATTATATGCTATAGAACTCAGTACACTCTTGTCATGTGGAGGAGGGACTCCATCCAGGTGAGCGTATTAGCTCTTCAACGTTAATTCTTTTGGTATTCTATACCAGGAGGAGATTCATATGTTCCAATTTCATGATTGTTGGTCATCCCATTGACCGATCCTCGGACTCGGACTTGATAGGAAAGTTAATTTTTTTCAGCATATTTTTGGAAGTGGTAATGATAATCCTACATGAGAAAACTATACAGAGGCTATACATATGAATGGTCACCTATTACTTGTCCATTTATAGAAATTAGTTGTGAAACAATCTATCCTTTTAATGAATATTGTTTATTCATATGATTCTTCATCTCTCTCTTTTTTGTTTGTGAGGGATTCAAGTTCTCATTTCTGTTCTTGCTATGTGTTTGCCATGTCGATGTCACATGGCATGTCGGCAGGTGACATTGGTGACATGTTGGCGACATGGTGTAAAAAAGGAAAAATGTGGGGAAACCATGGATTTTTTGATGGATTTTTGTCCCAAACTTTAAACATATCTAATTAAGACCTAAATGCATCCAAATACATCAAAAAATGCAAAAACAATGCTTACACATGAGAAGTCATTACTTGAGGGGGATTAACTTACACGCTGTCGGGTCTGTAAGCTGTAAAAAAAGATGCTACATCTAGTTAAGCCAAACTAAAAGTGAATGTAAGTCGATTAAAAGATATATAAAACTAGAAATCAAGTGTCATATCTATGAGAGGGAAAAGGGAAATATGGGGGAAATGATGGGGAAATGTAGGATTTTTGATGGGTTTTCCCCCCAAGTTTTAAACAACCCTATGTAGTGTCTAAATACATCATAATACATCAAAAAAATATGTCTAACATTTTTTTTATTTTTTAAAAAAATTTCAAACAAAATTAAAAAATTTCCCCCATGTCCTCGACATGTCGCTCATGTTGAGAGACATGGGGGAAATATTGAAAAAAAATTGAAATTTTTCCCCCATGTTGCTGACATGTCGCCGAAATCAGGGTAAAGATATTTGCACCCTGATTTTGTGTCGCCACCTTGGAATTGGCGACATGGGCAACATGTCGCCGACATTGTATACACCGGATAGCACTTGGCTATAGAAAACAGAAGCTGGTAGCAGAGAGTGTATATCTGAATTGATGTAACATATAAATTTAATATTTTTGCTGCGTACCATGAAAGCTATAACTTTGGCAACAGCAATCCTTTGCTCATATTCTTTTGGACTGGTTTAGCTGTGGAAAATAATTTTCCATCAATAGAAATATTAAACAATGTTGAGAAGATTGAATTTGGAATACTACTTTTAGAGCTTACCGTGAAAACTGTGTAGCTTCTTGCAGAGAAAGGAGAGCTCCCAACAAGATTTGGCTCAGCAACTTTGGGGATTCTTCTGTTACAGGTTCTCTCCATTCTCATGTTTTTACTCATTTTATTATTTAACATTTACTTATATCAAGTAAGAATGATGCTTTTCTGTTTCTTTTATTCTTGTCCTCTGAATTTGGATAGGGTTGGTCATGCGAAGTACACATCAAAAAGTATCAACTCAATAACCTTTTTGGATCCCCACTGATTGATATTTGCAGGACATAGCTGTTGTCCCTCTCTTAGTCATACTTCCAGTTCTAGAGACTCAGGTATGTGAACACACATTTTGCGTTTTTTTACTATTAGCATACTGAAAATCTATAAGTACATTACACTTGTGATACTCAGACCCTTCACTTTAGTCACCATACTCATATCCCACACATCTTAACAAATGTAGGGCTATGGGATACCTGTCCAATACATCAACTTTGTGTCCACTTTTTAGATCAAATTGCTGTTACATTTAGTACATACCCAGTTCTTTGGATGCACCTGACAAGATCCATTTTTGTTAGATTGGGTTCGTACCCAGTTATTTGGATGCACTCAACATTTTGGGGCCATATATGATGGTTAAAATTAGATTTTTCTTTGTATAATGTTTTAGAACATCGATAGATTTGGACTTCATAGTGTCACATAGCAAGTTCTTATTTTGTAGTCGAAAGTTTTCTTAATTGGATATGAAGTAATGGAATGTGTTTAAGCTTGTTTCTTCATGTGAAAGTTGCCTTCTATATTCTAATGAATGACTTGTCTATGTACCCCACAAATTAGATGGGACAAGGCATTTTGTTGGTGTCAATGTACCCATACTCTTACAGGCTCCCTTCTTAACTAATCCCTCATATCCTGAGATATGGGGTCAGCCAGATTCAAGAACTTGAAACCGACCCACAGCCAAAACTTGTACCTAAGTCTGTAACATAGCGATGCATATTCATTTTTTTTTTTAAATTTTTAGGTGGAATCATTTTAAATTTTCTTTCTAGGGCCAAAGCACTCATGGTTTTCCAATTAAGCTAATAATTGACTGATCTAATCAACCAAAATATCTTCTTCTTTTTTTTTTCTTCCCAAAATGGTATAATATTTATTCAACAGTGCTTCTAAAACTGCATAAATTAACTTAGTTATTATCTTTAAAATGAAGAATTGATAGTGGCCGCAGGTCATCATCAGTAGAAGGTGGCTATTGTAATTTCACAGGTCTTGTACAGAAATATGTCTTATAGATAATTTCTATTTGATGGCACTAGATATCAACTTCCTATTGGCATTATAGATAATTTGTTAACTTTGCTTCTAAAACTGCATAAATTAACTTAGTTATTATCTTTAATGAAGAATTGATAGTGGCCACAGGTCATCATCAGTAGAAGGTGACTATTGTAATTTCACAGGTCTTGTACAGAAATATGTCTTATGGATAATTTCTATTAGATGGCACTAGATATCAACTTCCTATTGGCAATTATAAAAAGATCTTGTATTCAACTGCTCATTGAATTGTTGACTGCATCGTCTTTATCTTAGCTTTCAAATAAGATTTGTTTCTTTTGGTAATGGTCAATAATTATGGATAACAAGTTACACAAGACATCAGTTACTGGGATGGATCCATGAGTTACACATATTAGCTATCACTTCTTGCACGGTTCACCTGCTTACCACTGAGTTTTGAAGATTTTTGTCCTGCTTATGTCATTTGTTCCGACTGATATAAAATCGGCTTATTGAGATACCGACAATACTTAGTACATTTCGTTATGGCTTCAAGGTTAGTGCACATAGAGTTGTTGTCTCTATATGGACCTCATGGAACTACATCTCTTCACTTCTAGTCAATGTATTCTGTTGAAAGCTTATACAGTTACACAAACTTACAGGAATTCAATCTCTTCATTTCTATTCAAATATGTTGAGTTGGATTTCTTGTTCAGTTTGGTTCAACATTTGTGATTGTATCTTAGGTAGCATTAAGCACCTGTTAGTGTGAATCAAGAAAACTCTGTTTTGTGTCTGTTAGAATGAACAAATGTTTTGAATTGGTTATGTAATTATTCTTGCGGTGAATTTTTGTGCATTCCAACTTAGCTGTGCTGGTGATTCCACCATCTTTGAACTCTACTCATGGTGCATTATGCTTTCAATTTTGCCTTGTTTTCCTAGGAGTATATTTTTCACACTGTCGGTTTTTTATGTCTCATTCACCATATCCTATCTAGAGGTCCTCAACTATCAATTGATCCTTTTATATCTCAGCAAGCAGCGTTAAGTTTTTAAACATTGCCATGCTGTGACTGTGATATGGACCATGCCTGATGGTTCAGCTGATTAATACACATGAAATACTTACATCATTTCTCATTTGATAAAACTTTAGAACTCCATTTAGGTTAATAAGTGGTAAGCATGTAAGAAAATGAAATGGAATGCTGTGCTCATTTTCTTGGAGGGCCTGATATATATATATATATATATATATATAGGGCTTGAATATACTGTACCCTTCGACAGAGGTAATTACCATATTCTTTGGATTCGTTATGGTTACAAATCCTCATTGAACTCGTCAAAAGAGTAAGTTATAGCTCGCTCTTATTTGAATGATACGGAATTTCCACTTTTGTTGTTCCATATTTAGGCTCCTTTGGCTTTGACATAAATTAAAATATGGAATACATTTTTGGTGTAAAATGGGTTCTAATGGCATTATCTTTTTGTTTCCTTCAATATAGAACTATATCCACCCGAAATTCATTTTTTAAAAGATAAGATGGTATTGTGAAATTGGACATCAATCAAAAAAGTGACTTCCCAATTAGTTGGGGTTGGCAAGATGAAGCCTGTTCTTCCAACCCAGTCTATCAATGGCCGACTGGTGTAGGGTTCATCCAGATTTTCATTTTGTGTCCTCTTTGGACCTTGTCAGATGTTGGGAGTCTTT
>JAUPMG010260400.1:0-20595 GCA_031762675.1 Pachysandra terminalis
GGATAATGCAGGTATTAGGAAGAGAAGAAGAACAGTATTAGGAAGAGAAGAAGAAGAGAATGCAGAAGAAGAAGAAGAAGAAGATCGGGTCGGGGCGTGTATTAAATTTCAATGACTAAAAAAAAAAAATTCAAAACCATTGCCGTTAAACTAACGTTTTTGAGTTTGGGGTTAAATCCACGTGGCAGCAATCCAATGGTGTTGTATGGATTGCTGCAAGTCTTAAGCTGTAGAGGATGCAGAGCCCTTTTTGCCTTCCTTGGCTATTGGAACCCATTTACTTTATTTGCTGTCATTTCGTTTTTGTACATGACAGGCTTGTTAAGCTGTCGGGGGAGCTTGAGGGTGTTGTTGCAGCTTGGCAGGCCGACCCCGCATGTTTCTTTGACTTGGGTATTTTCAAGTCAAAGATACTTGGATACTATTTGGCACTTAGTATTCATTTTTGTCTAATTTAAATTTCTTCATGGGAATCTTGCAAAAGAGTTCTAAACAAATGTAATCTAATTTCATAGGAAAAAAAATAACAGTTAAATTCGAAGTGGGTTGTATTGTTCCACTGGTGGCTATGAGTATCTGAAACAAAAAAACTAAGTACACTAAAATATAGAAAATTTTAAGGCAGGGTTTGTCTTGTGTTGTGATGAAAAAAAAATCAATAAATATGGTAGATGAGTATATGTCATTTAGCTCTTGATAGTGATTTGAAGTGTTTAAACGGTTAACGCAACGTAAGTCAAGATGCCATTCAAAACTACTTTCAATTATTTTTTTTTTTGTTTGTAAATTTTCTGATGGATTCTCCATCCTAGATACAATAAAAACAAAACAACCAGAAGAAACCAAGTATCCACACAAACATAGATGGAATTCACATTCCTTATTTCATCTACTTGATAAGTAACTTTCAAATTTCAAGTGAATCAAGGCTATCTCTCTCTATATATGTTGTTGCTATTGTGAATCGTTGGTGACAGATATTTGATAGGTCCAATAAAGAATAGAGAAGCAAAGCAGGAGTTAAATTTACTTACCTAATTCTGTTGGTGGTATATCTCTGGGCAAACCAAATCTAGAGCTTGATAGACTGTAAAATGTAGCTTCAACTTAATTTAATATAAAATGGGTAGATGAATAAATAAAAAAGTTAGACAGGAGTCCAAGAAGGACCAAAACGGTTAATAAATGCACTGGAAGCACTAATGCATGTGACTATTATACAAGCATTCTTGAGTAAGGGTGTGTGTGTGAGATAGAAGAGGACGAAGAAGAAGAAGAGGTGTGAGGGGATCAGTCTGTAACGCATGTGTACAGGAATTACCGTGTAAGGGTGTATGTAGGAGAGAGAGAGAGAGAGAGAGAGAAGAAGAAGAAGAAGAAGAAGAAGAAGAAGAAGTGTATGGGTGGAAGTTTGTGTGTGTAACGCATAAATTATGAGAGGGAGAGAGAGGTATTTGAATTTTTTGATGATGTTAAGGATTGATTATATAAAGTTTAGTTCAATAGGTAGGTGAATATGAATGGTTTAATTCATTATCTGAAGTTGAAAACATCTCTACATATAGTGAAAGAGAGAGAGAGGTATGAGAAGATGACAGGTTTTAACAGAGTAATTCTAATTTAATTACCTAATTTATTTATTATAACGAGAGAGAGGAGAGAGAGTTATAAGAAGATGAGAGGTTTTAAGAGAGTTACTCTAGATTAATCACTTAATCTAATATGCCAACTAAGGTGAACATAAGCATACAACTAAGGTGCCCATTAATTACTTAATGAAAATGCTAACTCAGCAGCTGCCAAATTAGGTAATTAAATGCTGTGAAAATTTAGATCTTCTTCAATAATTACTCTATTCATGACTAGTTTTTTTTTGTTGTGAAGAGTAAATCAGCAATTCAAGAATCAAGTTTCTCAGTAGTCATGGGAATTTCAATGTTATTTGATTTTAGTTCTAATTTCCTCTGTTGTAGGGTGATGAATATGGGCTGATTCAATTCAATTACGTTATAGTATGCTTCTAGCCTACTATGATGCATTGGGTACGTGTTTTTGACCCTTAATTGACAAAGTATACAATTTTTTACATTTAATAACATTCCCAATGTCTTTCCTGAAGCTTCACCAATAAAAATAATCCTCCACCATAGCAATGGTCCCATGATGCATTGGGACCATTGCCATGGTGGGTACTGGTTAAGTGCTCACATAATGCATTGGGTATTAGTTTCTGACCCTTAATTGACAAAGCATACAATGTTTTACATTTAATAACATTCCCAATGTCTCTCCTTCAGCTTCACCAATAAAATTAATCCTCCACCATGGCAATGGTCCTATCTCAATTAATAAATCCTCCTAGTCCCTTCTGAGTTCCCAGATAAGGCAAACCCATAATGAGGTTTTAAGTAAGTAACCATAAGAGTTCCAAAGAAGTGTATCCCCGATACTTAGGTACGCATATTACAAGTTTAGGGCTAAATTCTTCAAATATCTTCCTGAAATCTTCATCAATAATTACATTTCAATTGCCGAAGTCAAACTACTAAAACAAAAAGAATACTGAAGAGATGCACTCGCCTAGTCAAGGCATCATAAGCTCTCTTTTTTTTTCCCAAGTCTGATATGTGCTTTAAGACAAAAATGAACTTCTAAAGCAAATTACACTCATTGGCATTCTTAGTACTTAACTTCTTTCAAGATTTTACTCGAGAATTTCTTGGTCTGACGAGAGTACAAATTCCTTGTGAGCAACATACTACCTCCAATGACCAAAAAATTGAACTACAGGATAGAATTCCCAATCATATTTCTCACTAAAGCCTTCGGATATTCTTCCAAACTTATCCCCCCTAGAAAAAGGTATATCTAAATGAAGTACACAAAGTGTGTACTCACATTAGGATAGGGCTGTCATTGAACTGGGTTAAACGCGCAACCAGATATCCACTGGAGAAATGCCTTATTTTAGTACATCATTTATAGAACATGTTCGCAAGAAACTAGTACACAACAAAATAAAACATTCAGAAAAAATATATCCATTGGAGAAAACCGCTTATTATACTACATCATTTATAAAACATGTTCGCAAGAAACAAGCTTGTTAAGATACAGATGTGGAGTCACAAAGGCATGATAAGAAGTATCTATCATCTTCAGGACCAAAATCATTCTTCATGCACACCATCAAAATATTTATCCATTGGAAAAATGCCTTATTTAGTACATCATTTATAGAACATGTTCGCAAGAAACTAGTACACAAAAAAATAAAACATTCAGAAAAAATATATCCATTGGAGAAAACCGCTTATTTTACTACATCATTTATAAAACATGTTCGCAAGAAACAAGCTTGTTAAGATACAGATGTGGAGTCACAAAGGCATGATAAGAAGTATCTATCATCTTCAGGACCAAAATCATTCTTCATGCACACCATCAAAATATTTATCCACCATGAAGAGGTATATGTCATCTGCAGTGCTTGGAAATTGTGTCCAATGTCTTTGGACATCTGGTTGGGGGGATTCCTTCCTTCTTTACTGTTCGAATTGAGTGTTTCTGTGTCATCTAGCTCCTCTATTGTTCGAATTGGCTGTTTCCATGGCATCTGGACCACTATTCTCTCCTTGTCCTGGTGAGCATTGATTGTTTCTTCTTGGGCCAGCTGAGTGCTCTTGTTCAGCTGATATATATACTTCTATTGTTCGATGCTTGTTTGGGTGGTTCAGACTTGTAATCTTGGACATCAAAACTTTTGCTGTGAATATTTCTATTGTTGTGATATCATTCTATTGCTGGTTTCGGTTGTAATACATCGGTTACTGGAAGGTGCAGCTGGATCACCTTCTTTTCAGGGAGAACTCTTTATCAATGTTGGGGTTGGTGAGGATGGCGATACACACACCTGCATCTTCATACACGTGAAACAACCCTTTCGTTAGTAATTCCAACCAAAGAGGTTTTCATTGTCAAAAATTAACATAATCAGATGAACTAAACTCTTTTAATATCTTTAATTTCCTATGATCTTTATCCCTTCATTTCTGAATATTCAAAAGAAAAATAAATGATATATTCGAGGAATTGGTTGTATGTGATCTCTTCGGAGGGATCCATCAAATGGTGGGTCCTAATCCCCTGAATGCATAATGTATGCAGTTCTATTTTTTGGGCAAGGAAGAAGCTCTTTATCAAAACATTATTACAAATATTTTTTTATTCTTGTTCTGCAGTTCATACCTGAACTACAAATATTTTTTTTATTCTTGTTCTGCTTAGGGGAATTTCTTCCTTCTCTACTGAGTGAAAAGTTAGTCTTTTTAAATATTTTGGATGGTTGGTAGATAGTCCATCGCAAAGTACTAATGTCAACACCATCCTTCATTGTTCCAAATCATGGCCATCTTCTCTGGAGCATCATGGGACAAATTTCTTTTCATCACCCTTACTAAGGGTGTCTAGGTCGGATCTGTTTGACTCTCTCTGGTTCAGAGTTTGTAGGCCAGAATTTTTTTTCTAAGTGAACCAAGGAAGGTTTTATAAGAAAGTACTAGTGCTTGGGTTTACCATTTGATGGATGGTATGGTACTGTTCTAATTTTCAAAAAATTATACATGTTCTATGGACCCTGATTGTTCAGTAAGTGGGAAAAGGAAAAAAAAGAATGATAAATATACATGAAATTAAAAAACAAAGTATGCTACCCTTACCTCCTACCTAAGAGGATTGTTTACTTCCATTTACCAAGAAAGAATGTTAGGCTTGTTCAGAGATGAAAACAGAATATGTTGGAAAATACAATATTTTAGAAGCAACATTTTAATTACAGCAAAGAATAAATCCTCCAAAGAATGCAGGAAAAGAACATACGGTAGTATACTATACCATTCAAGATGGCTCCACATGCATGGGTTTAGATGGGAAAATGTTCAAAGATGATCCCTGAGATATACCTTCTTGCATGACGAAGCTATAAGGTTGAACTGTAATGGGGAGAAATCTATATAAAAGCATAGGGAAAGCAGAGAAGTCAGGTCAAAGCTATATAAAATCATAGGGAAAGCAGAGAAGTTGGAGGGGCATTTGAGTTAATTATATCCAAGAAGTTATAAGGGCAATCTGAATTACTACCCGTTTAAGAGGGATATAGAGAAAAGCATAGGGGAAGGAGAGAAGTTGGAGTGGCTTTTGAGTTAATCAACTCATTCAATTCAATACGGATGTAGAGAATGCTTTAAATATGTGAAAGCATTTAATTTGATGAGAAGTAGGTTTTCAAATAAACAGTTGACGTGGAGCAACTAGCAATGGAGAGAATTCATCTAAAAAATTCCCTAAAAGTTCAAGCTTAACACACCAATTGCTATATATTATATAATATATATATATAACCCCGTGCGATGCACGGGTTGGAATAGAATAACTAGGAAAACGATACAACTAATAACGATGATCTTGAAAGTTAATGATATAATTTATTTGGAAGAAATTGATATTAAAATAGCTTTGAAGCATGTTTTGGCAATAACAAGGTTAAAGATATCTAATTAATGCACAAACCAAGGCACACACAATAGATAGCGAATGAGAATTTCTATTGGTTAAGTAGACCTATTGAAATTTAACAGGTTATAGCTTGTTCAATCGGTATCAAGCTACTAAAATGGCAATGACTTAAAATTTCTAATTAATTTTTGTCTTCATATGCTTTGGCAATGCAAAGGTGGTTCTCCTCAACCTCTCAAAACACCCTCCAACACCTGAAAAAGAAATCCTTTTGGATTAATATACAAAAGCATTAAGGTTTTAGACTGTTTTAAATATGTGCATGATTAATTTTTGGCAAAGCACTTGAAAAGAACTATCAAAAGAGTCATCAACCAAATATAAAAGTATGGGGGTATTATGCAACATTTTGACACATCAATTGAGTATAAAATAGCAAATTCTACGAAAATGCCTCCAATACATGCTTTTTCTACATGTTAAAGGAACCAAAAATAAGATTGAAATCAGGCTTTCCATTTGAAGGCCATCTAAAAATTTTAGAAATATATCTATTTCCGTCAATCTAATGACCTAGTGAGAGTCTTAAAAACTAATATCTACATATCAGCATATAAATAACCTAATCTACAAATTCAACTGATCAAACCCAACCAAGTCAATTAAACCATACACCTACATGTAAATTTAGCCAATTTATACTTTCAAATGTCCAAATGAAACCAATGAGTTACGAAATACTTACTATTTTTTTTCTTTTTTTATTTTTTGATGTTTTTATGAAATACTTACCAAGTTAAACAACCCAAAATAGAGAAACATGTAATTTAGGCAAACTATTAGAATATAGGAGGGAGAGGAAAAAAAGGAGAAACCAAGAAATGTGAACATTGAATTGTGTAAAAGTGATTGAAAGAAAGACCATCTTTTCTTGGTCCAACATGAGAGTGATAAGATAATTACAAGTGAGAAAACATTGTCCAACAGCAAGAGATGATGAACTCTAAGCTAGGCCACTTGAGCACTGTCATACAAATAAGGAACCAAACTTATCATTTGATAGAAAACCATGGCCTAATATTTGGGACTCGTTACAAAGTTCTGATCTATTTTCATCAATGTAAATGACCTAGCTAAAGTCTCAAAAAACTAAAAACAACTTACCTACATATAAAGAAAACTAACCTAAACATTCAAATGATCAATTCCAAGTAATCCAATTAAATCTACCATCTGCACATAAACTAAACTAATTTAAACATTCAAATGGTCAAAGTCAACCAAGCCAACCAAGCCAATTTGTCACAAAATTAAGTTACTAATAAACAACCCATAACAAAGAGACAAAGTATTTCTTTGCAAAATAATAGAATCAAAAAGGAAGACGAAAAATGAGGAGCCAAACTTTGCTATAGACACTGCTTGTAACAGTCCTCTTCTTTTGGTAAATAATTTATTCTTTAATTCTTTGTGATTATCTCTTCTTAGTTCTCTAATAGGTTTGATTGATCAATTCCTTTAAATACCAGTTTACTACTTACCTACAAAATTACCAGAGTCGAGACATTCAAGGAGATAGCAACCAACTTGTCCATAGCTACAACTTTTTACAGTCTTCTCTACTTCTTTCTTTTGGTAACAATTTATTTGTCAAATTCAACACACACACACACACACATATATATATAAAGATGAAGTATATGAGGGTGATTATGACACTTAACTAAATATAAAAGTGGTGGCCTACACACGCACACATCATGGTTTCAAGGATCGGTCTGGATCGAACCGATCCAACCATCTAATTTTTTTTTTCAATTGGCTTTGGATCGGACCAATCCAAGCTATCCAATACGGATCGGCTGATCCCGTCCGATCCGATTTTATTCTATTTTATTTTATTTTCAAAGGATGATCCAAAATTTGGATTGGACCAGGATCGGCCGATCCAATACCGGATCGGGATCGGCCCGGACCGGTTCAATCTAGGATCCCGAGAATAAAAACCTTGGAACGCACGCACGCACACGCACACGCGCGCGCGCACACACACACACATATATATATAATTCAATTATGCTATAGATAGTTCTTGATCATATAAAGATGAAGTATATGAGGGAGATTATGACACTTAACTAAATATAAAAGTGGTGACCTAAGCTTGTCATCTTACTTACATATTTTGACCATTACTTTCAAAAAGCTTACACCTAAACCCAAAATGTTGGGGAGGTTATACGTTTTTGCTATTATTAATTCCATGTCAGATGTATCAACAATTTTCTATACAATATACTTAAAAACCATTCATTAAACAGAACATCAAATCTAGTAGAATAAATCGGTGGCCATAGCTAATAATCAGATGATCAAAATGTAAAAATTGCAAGAAGAAAATCAATCATCTTAGAGCATACTTGGATGGTTTCATGTAGCAAAGCTACGGTCTCTGCATCTCCGAGCCCTAGAACTTTAAACCTGAAAATACAGAAATCAATAGAGAAAGAAAAAAAGTAATAGACATTGTTGGATTGCCTGTAAACCTATGACAAGCACCATGTTTGCAGAGCAGTGCAAGTACCTACCCCTTGTCATTTACAATGGGATCAATGATTCTCATAACTTCTCACTGAGCTTTTGAAGAGCCGGAGGAGCAGCCACAACAGATATCTACAAAATGAGAGTTTAAATTACTTTGTGCTAACAAATGAGATCACTAAAAATGAGGACATCAACAGCTCATCAATGTTGTTCACAAGATTGAGAAAGAAGAATATCATCTTTAATCTAACAGAGAGGACTGAACAATATACTTTGCAGTTTAGGCTGTTTACAGTGTTTCCTAAATAAGTGATTTCTGTTCCAACTGATAGAAGACTCAATCCCTACTTCTTTTACACTACTTTGACCACATTGCGTGGTCAAAAGAGGAAGGTAACTACTTAAGTAAAGGCCTACTTCAATTTATCCAAATTAGCACCATCCAATCACCTATTAGATTGAGATGTTGAGCCAATAAACTGGGTTTGTGGACCCATCAGAACCGCACATTGATAGTTTGGTAATTCTAGTATGCAACACTAAGTTTGGCACTCATTCTAGGTACAACCAATCAGGTCCTACAAATACTCTATTAGATTACCAAAACAGCCTCGGTACGATGTATATGTACACATGTTGTTTTCAGAAATTAATTGGTAGCCACCAACAAGTTTATATACCACTTTGATTTGCTTGTTATTGACCCCACGCTACTCCAACAAGTCGATTGCTGCAACTATGGTGCCACCTGAAATCCATTTTCAAAGGGGATGAAACAGTAGCATCAAATCATGCCTATATTTTCTTGGAAGTTTGTGTCTAATTATACGAAGAAAAAATAAAATCTGAAAGCAATACAAAACTAAACAAATTCTGCAAGTGATGAAACACAAAAAAGAATGAACATGTACTTAAGTCAAGAGAATGCATCTAAGAATTTTCTACAAATTTCTAGCTTAAGAGACCTATTGCTATATATTATATAACTATTAATTTTTTAATAAAAAACAGTCTTGTGAATTTATGTATGAGTTAGCTATAAACAATTGTGTTTGATAAGATATAGATTTTTATAAATTTATGAAAATTTACCTTAAACTGTAGTATTCTTATAATTCTCATGCATTACCAAAGAGAGTTAATGTACTAAATATAGATACTACTATTTATGCTTGAGTAGTGTACTAAATATCTCAATTTTCAAGTAATATTCATATAACTTACTCAAAGAGAGTTAATGGCTCTTATCTAAAGTGCCTAATATTAATTTTTTTTTTTTATAGTACTCTAGGTAAGGATAGCGATACATGCAATTTTGTTGAATCAGGACCTAAGGGTTGAAATAAGGTGAAGCTATGATTCATTGTGGTGAAACTCAAATATCATTTGTTAACCTTGCTGTTCAAACTCATTGGTTTAAGACATACCCTTAAAGGAGCCTTCTCTGTACTTGTACTGTTCAAACCAGATTTTAGATAGCATTTATAAATGTTTTTATGAGATAAGGTGAAGGAATGATTCATGTGCTAAAACTCAACTTCATTAGTTTAAGACATACCATAAATGAACCTTCTTTATACTTGTATTGTTCAAACATGATTTTAGATAACTTAGCAACCACGTGATCTGGTGTGGGTTTTTTAAGAACCCTGTTAGTAGTGTTATCAATCAGATTGGTCCTGTGTACAGATCTGGAATCTGTTTCTAAAACATCAGAGGGGCGATTTGATATGTAAAAGAAATTTTGAACCCTAGCCTAACTGACCAATCAGATTATTAAGATCATGAGCTAGAACAATTTTCTGTTCATGAAGAAATGCATGGTATAATTCTATTAAAAGCATTCATTTTATTCTGGTGCTAGTTTTAGACCCTAGCAGACCCTATTAAACACCAATGGGGACTAACGTAATATAAAGTAAACATTCCTTCCTCATATAGTTGAGTCACCATTTTCGAACTATCCCATCCTCAAAAACTTGGGTAATATTCTAGACCTGGCCTCCTGATAAATGAGATAAACCCAAGTCTGAAAAAGAAAAAAAAATAAAAAAAAAAAAACCTTAAGCAAGAAACAGAGAATCTTAATCATTGATAAGCCTATTCTTTGGACCACCAACAAATAAAAAGGTTTCAGCCAACAGATTACAATCAAAAGGGAAACCCCTGAATTCTAATTTAAATTTTTTTAATTATAATGATAACTAACCTAAATCAAACATCCAAGCAACAATTGGATAAACGTTACCTTTTTTCCTTTGTAGAAATTTATGAATCAAGAGAACTCCTATTTGTCCTCTTTCAATTACATTTCCATTGACCTGCAAGATTGTTTCAGTAATGGCAAACAAGTTTTTCAAAAGACTCGAATTCTGAACAATGAAGAGATTACTAACAAAATAGTGACTTACAAAAGAGGATGGATTGGAATTGAAAGGAAACCATTTATGGAATGGATCGGAATGGTCTATATGGTGCGTGACCAGCAAGAAATGTAAAAATTCTAGGAAGATTAGGAATCCAAAAGCAAGGAACTAAGCAAGAGGCCATGATTTGGGAGGAGGATCTACGTCTGGACAAAGAGACCCTTCCGATACTCTAAAGCATTGCAATAATTAAAAATAAATAAATAAAAAGAAGGGAGCATAACATAAGACTAAAGCTATATTTTGAACTACCTAATATGCTTTTGCATGTGTTGACGTACAAATGTCAATCCATTGGTCTTCATAGCAGGTATATCTGGACTCTTATCAAATATGATCAACAACGCTAGTATGTGATAACATAACACTAAGGCTAATCAAAAGAAGGGAGCAAAAAGAGTTGCCAAATCATTGATATGGTGGCTTATAGTTTTTTGTTCATGAGATTGACTACAAATTGGTTGGTGATTGCTCCTATGCTACACCATTTCAGGGATCCCAATGGTCAAAACCTTAATCCTTATTAAGGTTATCACTTATAATCAAAATAGCTTATTAAGGTTATTGATTATAACCACAATGATAAACCAAGACTCAGGCTCTTGTCTTCCTATGCCTCATGTAAAATGAATGTTTAAAATGATGCTTTCAGGTAACAAGAAGTCCTACAGTCCATAAATATAAAACAAAAGAGAATGTATATGTGAAAGAAACCAATGGAAATGACAGAAAATGGAAAAAGAGAGGTGGATACCATAATGAGTGATTTATGAACTTGAGATAAAACCTCTGTTGTAATGGATTCCTTTCTATTTTCAACTTTTGGTAAAATAGAGCACAACCCGTATTATCCACTCTACCATGCATCAATTATCGAATGTAAATTATAAGAAAAGATAAAGAAATTATACATATTAGAAAATGTCCATAAACACTCCAAAAAATTGAAAGAGAAAAATAACCAACTTGATGGTGGTTCCATATACATAGACAACAACAACAATAAAACTTAATCCTTTTTCTTTTGAGCACATGAACTGCTCAAGACAGCTATAAGTAGAACATGGTACCAAAAAAGATATCATGGTCAATTTAACAGAAACACATCTAATTCAATAATAAATAAATATACAGAACCCACATAAACTCTAGATGTACCAAATATGCTTCCTACTTCACCAGGACCAAAACTTTTCAAGCTTTGAATTTTGGGTATCTAGTTGATCCAAAGAGCTCATTTCTAGCTACTTACGTTGCTCATCCTATATTTTAGAAAATGATACAAAGTGGTTACCAACCTAAAAACAGAAACTCAAACAAACACCAAAAGTCCATATGAGAAGAGATCAAAGTAGAGATCTAAAGTGAATAATACCAACAAAGGTTTGTTTACAAATTGGCAAAAAACAAAACCACCAATTGAAGAAAATTAACCAAAATAAGGAAAAAAAATAAGAAAGAATAACAAAAAAAGTGACCTTACAATCAATGAAAGTTGGTTTCTACAATGATTGCTAATGCCTTTTAATTGGGAGAATTACTATAGTATGGGGTAATTTGTTTTCTATTATATATGGTGTTTCTAAGTTGTGATAACTTCACATCATTGATTTGATCTGGATTTCATGATTCAGGACATGTTTTTATGCTACTCAGATGATGATAGATTTTTGTTATCTTACTTCTTTGGGGAAAAACTTTTAGTCCCATGCCAAGAAGAGGTGACTTGGAAATTGTTTAGGTATAGAAAGATAGGAATTGAGCATGAAATCTCTTTATTAGCTGGCCCCATTTTTTTTGTCTGATCAGCCTCTATGCACTTCTTCAAAATGATTTCTGCTATGGTTAGTGAAATACTTCAGATCACTCAGCCTATTGTATAACTTTTTCAGTTTCACATCAATTTACTTGTTAATGAGATATATTGAAAGGAAAAGAGGAGGACTATTCATACTTTTGAATAAACTGTTATGTAGACCTTCATGGTTATTCATGCTTAAGTTAAAAGGTTTTAAGTTTTTAACACTACTTATTTATAGTCTTGCACTTGGATGAATGGGTACTGTGTAGGATTTATCGGAAAACATATAAACCCCCCAAAGGGTCAATCCCGTGCAGATGATGATCATGGATGGGTCAGCACCATACTGGTCTGTTGTGTTGTTGCCTATGGGATATTCTCATTTTCAATATACTCCCTTGCCTATGTAGTGCCTTGATCAATATAAAAAGCATATAGTATATTCTGATTTTGCCACATGGCATCATTTCATAGGGTGCTAGTCATTCCATATTGGAATTAAAGGCCATGCTTATTTATTCAATGTATAATTATTTATTTTGATACGAAGATTAGATATGGAATGATTACAAGTGAATCAGATAGGAGGGCTACACTTTCTTTTGGCTGTTGGAATCTGCATCTACCAGGAGATAGCAACACATGATGGTTATTAGAAAGGTAAGAAGATAAAATTACGCCATGGGTGGAGAAGAAAGATAAACAAAAAACATAGATTTTTTCATGTGAATGACATGGGCTAAATGTGAGTAGTGACTGATGTGTGAATGACATTTCATGTCTTCTCATCTTTAAGAAATCCTCCAAATCTTTTGGACCCTACTTAATAATTGGTACTTGCTGTAATTTTAGTTAATTAAGTTATCTTGAGTTTACTTTGATTTTGGACTTAAATCTCAATGCTATTTTTTTTTCTTCGGTAAATTAGAAGCTCTATATTAAGTGTTGGGTAGAGAATTTCTCCACCCTTCACACAAAACAATACACGAAAGATCAACAAAAATAACAAAACAAATAAATTAGAAGCTCTATATTAAGTGTTGGGTAGAGAATTTCTCCACCCTTCACACAAAACAGTACACGAAAGATCACCAAAAATAACAAAACAAATATCAGGGATCTAACCGACCAAAGCAATTAAGAAGCCAAGATACATCAACACAGGAAAAATAAAAGCAAAAGGGGTTGAGGGGATTTACCTTATGGAATGCTTTGATTGATGTGGAGCAGCGAGCAGGACTAATGGCAGCTTGGCTGAAGCAAAAGAGAATTTCCCCACCCTTCACACATAACAGTGCGCGAAAGATTGCCAAAAATAACAAAACAAATATCAGGGATCTAACTGAACAAAGCAATTAAGAAACCAAGATACATCAATACAGAAATAGAAAAAAAAGGGTGAGGGGATTTACTTTATGGAATGGTTTGGTCGATGAGGAGCAGTGAACAGGACTAATGGCAGCTTGGCTGAAGCAAAAGGAGAATTTCTCCACCCTTCACACAAAACAGTACACGAAAGATCACCAAAAAGAAAAACAGAGAACAAAACAAATAACAAGGATCTAACCGACCAATGCAAGTAAGAAGCCAAGATACATCAACACACAAAAAAAAAAAGGTGAGGAGATTTACCTTATGGAATGCGTCAATCGATGTTGAGCAGCAAGCAGGACTAATCGCAGCTTGGCTGAAGTAAAGGAAGAGAGATCTAACTGACCAAAGCAAAACAGTATACGAATGATTGGTAAATTCTGGGCAAAAAATTAAGGGGTTTATATTCAGAAGAGTAGAAGAGATTCTGGGCCAAAACTTGTGGAGCAAAATGTAAGGGATTTCAGGCAAGTAAGGACTTTTTTCCCCATAATTTGCTGTGTACCTCTGTGTAAAAACTTCAACTGAAGAAACAATAGGGTTCAATCCAGTGTGATTTATATTCAGTTACTTTTTTTCCCAGCATTTGTTATGTGCTACTGGATTTTTCATCACACGGGGTTTCCAAAAAGATATCATCATCATCAAACATAAAAGGCTAATTACGTATCGATTAGTTGCAGCAAGATTAACAAACCAAATGCATAAAAACGGAGAAAACAAAATTCAAAAAAACAATCAGAACATCAAACATCCAAAGAAAAATAAGGCTTTTGCATGAAGAACATAAAATAGAAAGCCTATAAGCTTGCTTTCTGCCTTGCCTTGCTCCATTGAAGATTAAACATAAAAAAGAATCGAAAGATTCTCGGAATCGAAACCCTTTAAAACATAAAGAGTATTCTGTGATGTGTGGGTTGTACTGGGCTACTGGGATGGAATTGATTGGGTTGTTGGGTTTGCTAGAGTTTGATTGAGCTGGGCTGCTGGAGCTTTTTATTTGCAACTACTGGGTGGTTTGGGTTATGTTTTGGGTGATCTGAGGTGCATACAGGTGATTTTGATGTTATCCTTTTTTTATGAATAATTTTTTGATGTTATCTTACAGTGCTAAATTACTGGTTTGTGTTTGCTATCTGCTCCTTCAGTTTGTGCTGGGATGCTATTGGAGACCCCATTCTATATAAATCTACAACAAAGAACCCAATCCCTTGGAACAATTAAAAATAACAGACAGACCAGGTAAGAGAGAAAACAAAATTGATTTCCGTTAGACGTAGAGTAGCAAGCAAATTATCAAAATTCAAATTAAATCGACTGAAGTGAAAAAACAAATGCTTCATAAAAACGGAGAAAACAAAATTCAAAAAGTCAATCAGAACATCAAACATCCAAAGAACAATAATCCAAAGAACAGTAAGGCTTTTGCATGAAGAACATAAAATAGAAAGCCTATAAGCTTGCTTTCTGCCTTGCCTTGCTCCATTGAAGATTAAACATAAAAAAGAATCGAAAGAATCTCGGAATCGAAACCCTTTAAGAAATAAAGAGTACTGGGCCACTGGGATGGAATTGATTGGGTTGTTGGGTTTGCTAGAGTTTGATTGAGCTGGGCTGCTGGAGCTTTTTATTTGCAACTACTGGGTGGTTTGGGTTATGTTTTGGGTGATCTGACGTGTGTACAGGTGATTTTGATGTTATCTTTTTTTTTTATGAATAATTTTTTGATGTTATCTTACTGCTAAATTATTGGTTTGTGTTTGCTATCTGCTCCTTCAGTTTGTGCTGGGCTGCTATTGGAGACCCCATTCTATATAAATCTACAACAAAGAACCCAATCCTTTGGAACAATTAAAAATAACAGACAGAACAGGTAAGAGAGAAAACAAAATTGATTTCCGTTAGATGTGGAGTAGCAAGCAAATTATCGAAATTCAAATTAAATTGACTGAAGTGGAAAAAAAATGCAGGTAATTGTTTTGTGGGTGAGATATATAAAGATGAGATTTAAGAGTGTTTGAGATATATAAGCGTGATTGTCAATTAGGCTGGATAAAAGAGTCCCCTGCTTAAGGTTCAATTCTTCAAGATCAGTGTGCTGGGCAAAAACTTCCAGCAGCACACAACAAATTCTGGGCAAAAAAGTAACTGAATATAAATCACACATTGGAACAGGTTGTTGATTTTAAGAAATATTGGAAAAAAATTTATTTTTAGAAGAGGTGAAACATCTTACTTTTTTTTAATTCCTAGAGCAACAAAAGGGAAAACACACAATAAAATAGAAATCAAAAACAGAGAATGATTTACGTGAAAATGAATTTTCTGAACCTATCTGAGAAGAAACCTAAAAGAACCAAGAATGTATAAACCTTAGAATAATCACAATAGAGGGAGACGTCAAACACAAAATAAAATAGATATTTAAAAAAAAAAAAAAAAAAGAAGAAGAGGGTTTTACCTGATGATTTCTCTGAACCTCAAGAATGATTTCTCTTAAAGACTCGGGCTTTGAAACAGGACTTGAAGTGGAAGATGGGGTATTCGTTCTGGGTTCATAATTGCTTGAATAAGCCGATGTAAGAAGGGAATAGCACATTGAAGGATGGAACTAGGGTAGTCCACCAGAGCTTCGGTAGGGATGTCCAGGAGCAGCACTGGAGGAAGATCGATCAGTACTGGATTTCATCTCTCCTTCATCGGTATAGAGGAGTTTGAAGTTGCAAATGGAGAAGACCCCTGTTTTTTGTTCGAGTTCAAACGACGAAGGAGAAGACAAAGAGAAATAAAAATGAGGTTTGTAAAGAAACCATGTGTACAGGGTACCCCCTCCTCCCTTAGTATCCCATGAATAAACCACCGGTACTCCCCTCCTTTAGTACCCCCAATGAATAAGCCATTGGTAGCCCTCTCCCCTGGTAATCCCATGAATAAGCCACCGGTACCCCTCCCTGGAAGTACCCATATGAATAAGCTGTTGGTAACCCCCACCCCAGTCACCTCCTTGACACCCCCACGTGGCACGCCCTAATAGGTGCTGTAAGGATGGTCGTAACCATCCTTACAGCACCCCTTCAATCTTTAATCTTATCTAAATTGAAGTTGAACTTTCTTATCAAAAAAGAAGTTTTAATTTTTATTTGTTATTTTTTTTTTCTTTTATGTGTGGTGAGCACGTTTGAGGTTTGAACTTCTTTTTTGATAAGTTTTAAGGATTTAGGAAACAAGAGAGGGTAGATGAGTATGTTTGAGATTATCCAAAGCACTTTCAAGTATTTTTACATTTTCAGACATTGAAGTTTTTAAGAAGTTCTTAAAATTTGAAGTAGAGAGAAAAAAATAAAAGAAGATATTCACTTCAATTTTAGGGTTTGTAAGAATTTTATTTTTGTCAAAATTTTATGTATTTTATTTTTAATTTATTTTATTCTCATTCTCTTCTCATCATTATATTAAATTATTAGTGGTTTATCAAAAAATAATTATACAACCTTACAATTTTTTGTTTTGTTTTTTTTTTTTTTTTTTTAGTTTTTGCTTTTATCCAAACATTAATCAATATTCACACCCACTTCTTATTTTTTATTTTTATTTTTTTTTTTACTTTTCCTTCTCTCTTACATCATCATAATAGATTGGTAGTGTTTTATAAAATAAAAAAAATAAAAAAAAAACAGTGTTCAACCATAATTATTCTTTATTTTAATATTTTTTATATAAAGTTTTTTCACAAATTTGTGATAATTACATAATTCTGAAAGCAAAAGAACAATAATAATATTTAATATAAAAATCATTTTTATCTTTAAGTTGGATTGTGTATATATATATATATAATTAATTAATTAATTCTCATTCCCCTCTCATCATTATATTAAATTATTAGTGGTTTATCAAGAAATAATTATACAACCTTATAAATTTTTATTTTTAGTTTTTAGTTTTTTCCATTATTCAAACATTAATCAATATTCACCCATTTCTTATTTTTTATTTTCCTTATCTTTTTCATCATCATAATAGATTGGTAGTGTTTTATACAAAAAAATGTTCAACCATATAAGCTTTTATTTTTATATTTACCTAATTATTCTTTATTTTAGTATTTTTTATATAAAGTTTTTCACAAATTTGTGATAATTACATAGTTATAAAAGTAAAAAAACAATAATAATATTTAATATAAAAATCATTTTTATCTTCAAGTTGGATTATTTATAATATATATATTATGAATTTGCTCCCCTCCCTGAAAAAAAAAAAAAATTTCCTGGCTCCACCCCTGTTTGTGTGTGATTGATGAATGAACGGTTATAATCATTAGACAAAATGCAATATGATTTTTTGACTTGAAAAAGCTAATCCAAGTCCATTCATCAGACAACTAACACAATCCTGGGTACAACTATCATTGCAAGGTAGAAATGATTCTGTGAGGAACCTCTATGAAGAACCCAACACGATTTTGAAATAGGGCTAGTAATTTGTCGGGTCGGAGGGTATAAGAGTTATTATGCATGCCCAAGCCTGGCTAGCATGGTTTAAAGGATCGGCCAATACCGGTCCAGACCGGGACCGGTCCGGTTCCAACCTGTGATATTAGCCAGGTTATGGACCGGCGGTCCGGCGACCGGTCCTGCCGGTCCGTTCGATCCGACGACTGGTTCCGTCGATCCGTCCGGTCCGACGATCGGTTCGTCCGATCCGGCGACAGGTCCAACCGGTCCGGGGCGATTTGAAATTTTTTAATTTTTTTAAAATTTTATTTTTTTCGTTTTCTATACCGGCTCCGGACCGGCCGGTACCGGAACCGGTCCGGCGACCGGTTCCGGTATTTAAAACTATGCTGGCTAGGCCTAGTTTTCAAGCCTAAGAATAAAGTTCGAGCCCGGTCTTAAAATAGCATAAAAGGCCCGAGCATGGATTCGATTAAGTCCTATTCTTGATTTTTTTTTTTTAATATTTTCTTATTTTATTAATGAAAAATTCTTACAATTTTTATATTCATTTATATTACAATTTTTGTTACATATTTTCAATATTTCAATGAAAATATATGAAATAACCATTAATATATGCATGAAATCGTTAAGCATATAGTAATTACATATGCATGAAAATTAGAATCGAGGCGGGCTTAGACATGCCAAGCCCAAGCCCCACCCTAAGTATTTTCGATCTTTATAAAACTGGGCCTGATAAGCCCGACAGGTTGAAAACTTGGGCCTAATACCGATTTAAACCGGGCGGGCTCATTAGGCCTAAGCGGGTCAGTCTTAAATTGCCACCCCTATTCTAAATGGGTCAAGCAGTAAAGGGAGGAAAACCAAGATATTTTGATGGATTTTTCCAAACACACTCAAGGGCAAAATTATAATTTTACTTGATTTATGAGGGCAAAATTGTGGTGTGCTTCCCTGCACACATCCTCATCACAAGGGTTTCGGCATAGAGGATCTGCACTCGGTTCCTGGCTTGATCACGTTACCTCGTTGAGCGGGAAAACTGGTAACCATTTGAAATGAGATTTAAAAAAATAATAATTATATAAAAAATTAAATAAACCTTAAACCCTAAATTTTAAATTTTATAATTCTAAACCCCAGAAGGAGAAGGAACCTTAAATATTAAACCTTAAAATCTTACAAAAATTAAACCTAGAACATATGAAACATAAAACCCTAAAAAATGTTAAACCTTAAAAGAAAAAAGATGAACCCCAAAATCTAGAAACCCTAAAAAAAATATGAACCCTATGTCGCAACTATACACTTTATATTTTAATTATTTTTATTTTATTATAAAGTTTTTATGTACTTAAAAGATATTTTATTTTAATGTGGTAAAACCGTTTGAACTAGTTGTAGGTTGTATATATCACCACATATCACACTTTTATTGGGATGAGGATCTTCTGTGATCCGGATCACAGTTGTTCTTGTGATCCGCCACAAGAGGTCAACACCTCTCCATAGGTGGGCCCATTAAGAAGGGCAACCTATAAATTTAAAAACCCAATAAATAGGTAAACCCTAGGAGGCCCACAAGCAATACAACTTGTAGCATAGGTCTCCTAGGATAGGTGTCGATCTCCTGTGACGGATCACAAAAGATCCTCAATTCTTCTATTCGGGACCTATATAGGTCTCCGTCGGTGACGCGTTCATTATTGGGCTAGAATATATTTCCCTATCTTCATAGTGTAGGCTTAGTTTGCTTAAAAGAGCACATGGCTTAATACAAGTATAAGTTTAGGCCCAACAAATATATAATAGCCTTATTTGGGCTTAGACTATTAAACAAATTATACCCAAAACCCACTCTGTATTTAACGATTTGAGTTGACAAAAAAATAAATTTTTTGTAATCAAGATCTACCTTAACCCATCAAATAATAAACAAGCTAGGTTAGGTTGGCAGGTCACGCTTTAAATCTGGCAATCCGCTTGAAAAAGAGTGACCCGTCTCTTAAATGAAAGGTTTGGAATGAATACATGAAGTTTTGCTCCTTTATAGACCATCTCAAGATGACAAACTTATTGATAAGAAGTAGTTAATGTCTCATATATACGAGTTTAAAGGATAATTCTATTTTTAATAAATGATTCTGAAAGAATTCTTAATTAATGAAATCTCAATAGTTTTGAAAGTGGACTTTCAAGGAAAAACTGATTTGAGATCCTATTTGAGTAAGCCTCAACATATACTGATCACTTCGAACGTAAACCTTCGAAAAAATATAAGTCTGAAATCCATCTTATGTAAAATCTCAATATATATTTATCGACCCGCCTCGAACCTATCAAACCCAACCTACAACCAACCCTACCCACCCAGGGCTCGCATCCTCTATAGCTTAAGCCTTGCAGCAATCCATACAGCACCGTTGGATTGCTGCCACGTGGATACCAAAATGGTACCCAAGGCAAATTAGCAAGG
>JAUPMG010260410.1:0-20593 GCA_031762675.1 Pachysandra terminalis
ATATATATATATATATATATATATATATATGTGTGTGTGTGTGTGTGTGTGTGTGTGTGTGTGTGTGTGTGTGTGGAATGTAGTTTTTGAAAATTATTCAAACAATTGAGAGAATGCGACATGAGAATTTCTGCATTTATTACCCTATAAGAGGTTTGAATACTTGCATAAATTTCTTTTGAATACTGTATACAACATGGATCATGCTCTAAACCATTCAATGGATAATACAATTGATAGCATGGCTTCTTCTCAGCACTCTTTTTTGAATGTAACTACAGAATATATATAATGACTATGAAAACTAAAGAATACATCTTAATGCACTTGGATGCATAATTTTAAATACGTAAAAGTTTAAATGGAATGCATACATTAAAAAAAAATTCTCAGAAAAGTTGAATCACTTTTGTAGCACATATCTTGATTCCTCATGCTATGAAAATTTAAACTAAACTTGGTGATCAGAGAGGAAAGCAATTGAATTACATCTGATTCAAAGCTCCAAAAATGGTTGTTTTTGTGCATGAAGAAGTTTTTCCTGTAATTGCACTTCTGCTTCTATATAGTTGTCTTGTTTTTTCACATGCAAAACTATTCTCGCAACACACTCAAGGTACATTTAAGGCAATGAGAACCCTACTAAGTTTTGATCTTTTGTGCATTATCATGTTACCAAAGCACAATAAAATTAAAAGGTTGTAAAACATTCAGTATTTTACTTGGGAAATAAAACATAAAATTTGTCCTTACACAACTTAAAAATTATTAATATAAAGTAAGACGGTCAACCAGATTTAGTCAACTCTCTTTTTCTCCCTTTTTATTCGTGCAATATTTATCTTCTTTTTTCTCCTTCTCTCTTCATTTCCTATCAATAATTCTGACAGACGCTTTTGGTAATTTATAAGCTTTTCAAAGAATATTAGAAATCAACTTTCTTTTGAACATGTTCTCTTCTCCAGACTCCAGAGAATCCCTACCACATATTCTCCTCTAAAAATAGTTGGATGAGTATGTTTTCTCTCCTCCTGTAAAACTTGTCTTCTCCTTCCTCTAGAGCAACTTAAGAAGGAATGTTTAAGGTACTTCAAAATATCTATAGAACACTAAAACCTTAAATTGTGATATATGCCATGCTGTTGTTACCCGTCTAACAGTGTCTAAACTTTTATCAAGCTTGACATGGCTTAATTTTTTTTTTCTTCAGACATCTTACATTGCCGTTTTGCCATTGATCCCACACAAAAGCAGATCATTCTATAGAATTATACTAGTATAGGACCTCTGACCTCTAACAATTGTTGTTTATATCATATAATCATTCATCTTCTTTGCTTGTAATGTTTAACTGTGCAGGATTTATGTAGTTGCAAGACGGGAGTATCTTACTAATCTCTGGTTCTCTTTGTTTCTTGTTTCTTGTGTTATTGGTGAAAGATTTTATGGTCTGTCTCACCAGATTTAATTACCTTGTGAGACATGGGTTTCACTACCATGTGGAGTGATGACATGGTCAGCAACACTGTCCATCACAGGGGACTTTTTCGATAGGCCATGTGGACAATAGTAGTATAGTACAATATTTTAAGACCTATTGATTCATGTGCATTGATATATGCCATGCTGTTGATATCTGAAAGAAAACGACTAAATTTTCGGACTTGTCCAAACATAAATTTGGACAAGTGGGTTTTGCCTAATTATCTGCCACGTGTGAAATCCGTCTCTCTCTCTCTCTCTCTCTCTCTCTCTCTCTCTCTCTCTCTCTCTCTCTCTATCTATCTATCTATCTATCTATATATATATATACATCGGCGCAAAATTAATCAATTAATTTATAAGTTTATTTTAAATTTTCTTAAAGATGTTCACTACATGATGATATATAAGATTGAGTTTGGATCCCTTACACATAAATCTCACACAACTCTTAGTATTGCAACTTAACCACTCAATATTTAATTGAAATCTTAGTTGATCCGAATCCATGAAATATGAGATAGGATATTGGGTTAAACATGTTCCATTTGATATCCTTGCAAAAACACACAAAAAGAAAATAATTGGATAAAATATTCATAGGTTGAATGGTTTCCGATTGATTATTCATAGCAAACTAAGATTCTGAAATTCCTTTAACCGAATGCTTAACATACATACCATAGGCATATAGTACTTTGATATTTTCCAGCGAAGCATAAGGTGGTGGAGAACCTAAATGGCTAGACTCTCATTAATACCCATTTTGTAAACACTAAACGCTAATAACAAATCCCAAGTCCAAACCCTAAACCCCTTCAATTACATTTATATTTTTTTTTTCTTTTTGGTAAATAATTTTTAAAAAATAATAATATGCTACCTATGAAATCAATTTGCAAATAGAATCCATTGTAGTGGAACCCATGTATTGCTTGGATTGAGCAAGGTTCTATCTGTAAGGATAGAGTGAATATTCATGGAATTGTTTCATTTTTTGTTGTCAGGTAGGTATTTAGTATAGATGCAAACTTCTTATAAAGTTATAGGTGAGGTACCAGAAAACAATCTTACTAAAAGGATTATTCCTACAATAATTAGTAGTAGCATGGTTTTTGGAATTTTCCTGCCTATATTGAATAGTTCATTTCAATAAACAAGTCTCATATAAAAATTATAAAAAAAAATGAGATGTTAAAACATTACTTGCACAAATGACCTAACACGGAACTAGAAGAGTTTGTATCTACTTGCTCTAATAATACATAAATTATCATGTTTATTAAAATATTAACTTTTTGTTCAGTAATTAAAATAATATTAAAAGAATTAAGAAGAACTTGGGTCTCAGTAAAATATATATTAAATAGAAGTCGGCAAATCTTATAAAAGAACTGCATTATTAAATATAAATAGATGGGATTTTATGTTCAGACTTTCGTTCATGGCAATCTTCATTTGGATAGTGACACTACGGCCTCATTCTCGAGAAGAAAATAAAAAGGCTAAAGAAGAGAAAAAAAAAAAAAAAAAAAAGGTGTTGCCTACCATCTTTCTTAAAATCTTTTAAATATCAATAGGATATCTTGTTAGAAACAAAAATAGAAAAAAAATAATGGGACTTCACCTCTATCAATACTGGAAAAAAACAAAACAGTGCACATCTACCTATTACATACTTAAATAGTCTTCCTATGCCTTTCCCTCACCCAATTAGAAGCCTAACCCCAATTAGAGGATAATAAAAAAAAAATCAAGAAAAGAGAATAAATCAGTATCGTCCATAATTATTTTGTAAAAGTTTATTACTTTGATAAATATAAAGAATTGATTAATAGATTATTATATTCATTTACAAGTATTTTCCAACTTGTTTTTATAATCTTTAGTTGCCATTTATTGTTAATGTAGTATCATCATATGTAGCACATACGCAATACTATTTAACCTCCTTAAAAATTGAAAGTTTCAATTAAAAATATTGCATTTTCTTTATGAAATTATTTCAAAATCTAACATCATTATTTGGATAGCTAATAGTAAAATAATTCTCAATAATGTAGGTTTATCCCGTGCAACGCACGTGGACTATTACTAGTATTATAAAATATGAGAGGGGCAACATCTAGAGCGGCTGGCCCTAACATTACTTCAACAACTTCTTCCTCTTCTCTTCTTCTTCTTCTTTTTCTCCCTCCTCTTCTTCTTCTTTCTCTATGTTTATTTAAATCTGTTCTTTTTGGTTTATAACTCTCTTATAGCAAAGCTCATCCACGAATCAATTAAGATAGCAAGACAAAACAAAAGACTAGATCATACTTTATCTTCATTTCTTCTCAACTAAGGCATATGACTAATTAGAAGAAAAGGTACAATCTGGCATTATTGATCCCGAATTACGTATGTTACGACATAGAATCTACAAAGTTATGTATTATTTCAAAGTCCCTGTTTGTTGTAGCTCCACCCTAATTTAAACTGATCAGGGTTTTTGCTTTGTGAAAGTGTGTATTATTTTCAACGGTCCTGTTTGATGTCAATGGAAGTTTGGTTAGTCTAAGCATTTGAGATGTATTTATAATGATGGGATTAATTATAAGCTTTCATTATAAATGGTCAAGAAAATTTATAACAATGTAGAAAATTACAAGGAGAAGGTTGACTTTGGATTCTAAATGAGAAGTTGCCCACCAATTGACCAATCAAGAGAAATGATGAGAGGTCTAGAACATGAAAACTGACAGGGAGAAGGCTGTATTTGGTTACTGGAGGAGAAGGGCGTATCACAGAATCGAAGAGTGTTAGAACTATCAAACTTACCATTGATGGATTTAACTAAAGCATATTCATTATTGTAACACTTAATAGCTCCTCCGAAGTTATAGCTGGTTATATTGGAAGGGTTGGATCTTTCCTTTGTTAAAGAATCTCTTTGGATTCTAGTATTGAAATATGCTATGGATAGAAACCTTTGTCAGCATTTCTTCCGCGAATATGACTTCACATGGAATGTACAGACGCGGATCTTGTGTGATCCCCTTCCCTGTGAACCTCGTGTGAACCTCACACGAGGTTGACACTTGTCCACAGGTAGGCCCCACTAAGAAGGGTGACTAACATTTTAAAAACCTTAAGAGCCCTAGTGAACCTGAAACTGCCATTACCTTAACCGGCTTCTACCTTAATAGGTGGTAGGCATCCTTTATTGTGGGCCCGCCTAGGACAAGTGTCAACCTCATGTGAGGTTCACACGAGGTTCACAGGGAAGGGAATCACAGAAGATCCTCATCCGGAATATACATTGAAGACAACCAATAAAGCTAAACCTTATAGCACTCTCAAATCAAGGTAACCAAAATCTTAAATGGATCACAAAGACGTGCATACCAGATTGGTTGTACCGAGGTCCTTTAACTAGTGCTAAGTGACTAAGCCAACGCTAAAGCTGTTCTGGAAAAAATATTTAAGGCCAAAATTTACAATTATAAAGGGATATTGAAGAAAAGCAAAAAGGATTTAATACATTTAGGGTTCAAACACATTTAAACAACTCTTTCTCCAACCTTTTGTTTTTGTTTTGGTTTTTTTTTAGTGGGAAAACTCATTTTCTATACATTATTTGTATATCTTTGAAGTGCATGTATATGTTCCATGTCCTCCGCTTCTTTGTATTTTTTTTTTTTTTTTTTGAATTGTACAGATATTCTTTATTTACTATCTTTTGAGTTTATCAGATCAGAAGCTCTCTTCCAACATTTGAAGTTTAGTATGATGTAATATTTATTTTCTTTTTCTTTTTTTACGCATTTTTATTATCCAGGAAGAAGTATACAGTATTTAGAAATTTGGTAGACAGAACACTCAATTTGTCTCCTAGTAGTATCCTCATTTAAGATAGTCTAATTTCTTGGATGTAGCCTACACACCTTGAATATACAGCCTGCACACACCAATATGACAATGTAGTTATAAATGCATCTATTCCAACATGTATACTCACATGCAAGTTCACTAAATTTATTCCCAAATCTAAGCCATCAACTTTGCAAGTTTTTTATCCCATGCGAGAACTAACTATCATCTCTGAATATAAAGAACAAACACACACACAAATATCAGGCCTCCACAATATAAAGAAGAACCTCTCCATACCAAGTGACCTACATTAATTCTATAAATTTGAAGGCACCCACACTCTCAGCAAGGCCAATGTTCTTTAAAACCAACCTCTATGAAATCCAATAGACTGTGTTGCATCACACTTCTCAATCACTTGCCCGAATAATATGAAAAGCTGAAAACATCATATTTCATCATAACATCAACTAAATATTGTTTCAGGTTGCATCAAGTTAGCACCTAACTACCATAATGAATAAACTTTAACAACAAGAACACAGGCTGCAGGGATTAAAACGAATTAAGGTAATTTCGTCGATAAAACTTTTACAAAAAAAATCGTAAGTATTCATCAAAAAATACAATAGTGAATAGGAATGTTATGAATTTAACAAATTATACTTAAATAGCAATGATCATGATACAAATCGGTTTAGATTTTAAGGAAAGACCAAAATGCAGCAGTTTTCTGCGAATAATAACAAGATTGATAATCTGATTGCAGTGATTTCTGCAATTACAACTCAAAATACAGTAATGTTGATTTTTTT
Source organism: Pachysandra terminalis (assembly GCA_031762675.1). NCBI lineage: Eukaryota > Viridiplantae > Streptophyta > Magnoliopsida > Buxales > Buxaceae > Pachysandra > Pachysandra terminalis. Next base: position 6,153 of record JAUPMG010260410.1, read on the forward strand.
AAGTAATTTACAGATTAAAAAAAAAAATGAAGAACCTTGGATTGTTTATATTAAAAAATTTGGGGAGAAAAGAAGAAGAAAAACACGTAATATCTCAAATCACCAAAATCGGAACGAGAAAGGGAAAGCAATTTCAAAATAAAAAGTTGGACAAAAACAGAATATGAGAGGAAATTTCAGAAAAGAGATGGATTATAAGAAGATTAATATCTCAAATCACCAAAATCAGAAGAACAAAAAAAACGTAATTTTTTAACAGAAGAAGGGAACACAAAAAATACCTAATGGAACTCCTTCGGTTTCTCTCCTCCCTCTTTTGCAGTCAAGCTGCCAGCTCAGTCAAAGGACTTAAATATAAAATCCAACGCAAAAGAGAAGAAGAAAGAGAGATGAAAGAGAGAGAGAAGAGACGTAGGAGCAAGCCAAGGGCTGATCGCGGACCGGGCTTTTACTCAATCAAGTGATGCGGGCCACCGTCAGATTCGCCGGGTCATCAGTGTGCCAGTGTTTCATTGTGCTATTAGGCCGGTAGGCCAATGGGTAGTTGTAGGAGTGTCAATTGGTTCGGTTTAAACCGAAAACCGAACAAATCAAATCAAAAAAAATCAGTTTGGTTTGGTTTTGTCATTTTGGTTTAGAAACAAAAAACCGAATTAGTTTGATTTGGTTTTCAGTTAAGGCTTCTACTAAATCGAAAAATCCAAAGTAGATTATATATAATATATAGATATATGTGTCTATAGATTTTGTATAGAAAATAGTATTAATGTTTTCAAACCGAATTTTTTGGTTTTAATTTCGGTTTTTTAATTTGATTTTTATTTCGATTTCGTTTGGTTTTCAGTTTAGTGTAGTTTAATTGATTCGGTTTGGTTTAGGTTTGACAACTAAACCAAACCAACCGACCGAATTACACCTTTTTTTTTTTGGGTTAATCGACCGAATTACACCCCTTAGAGATGTCGGAGATTTTTCAAAGAAACGGCCACGTGTTGCGTTTTTAGAGGAGCACTCTAAATCAAAAAATTAATATTGGCGGGGGAAGGAAGTCGTTGCAGCAAACAAAGCATTTAATGAGTAAGAAGTAGAGAATTTCGTCTGGTCCACGAAGCTGGTCCAAAAGTTGCAGCGCTTGCTGGAATGTTTGTACCTGTGCTACTGAAATGCTTGTACCCCTATCTAACGCATAAAGTACAAGCATTTCAGCACGGGATACAAACATTACAGGATGCGTTCTGAATGAACCGAATCGAATCGAAAAAAATCGATTTGGTTTGATTTGGTTATTTGTAATTCTGGTTTGATTACTGTTTAAAAAAATACAAAATCGAATTATTTTTTTTCGGTTTATAGTTTAGACCTTTATTAAACCAAACCAAATCGAATTAACCGAACTCACTTAAACCGATTACCGAATCGAATTAAACCAAAATTAACTAATCGAAAATCGAACCGAAATAACTAAACGCACCTAAACCGATAACCGAGTCAAACTAAACCGAAAGGCATTTCTAAACCCTAACCTAATTAAGCATTTTTTTTTTTCTCACCATCTGGCCTTCTTCCCAAAACAAGCAACCACCTATGTTCTCTTTCTTCCACCGTCGTCTGCAAGACTGCAGCTCCCATCTCTATTCTCTAATATCCAGATTCTCAATCCAACTTTCGCTTCCGGCAACATCAACATCAACAGTAAAACCATCGCATCATAGACATCCTTCAGCAAACCATTGCCGCCATTGTCAAGCTGAACCCCGGATAGCTTTGAAAACAGAGGATTGCAGCAGCCAAGCTACAGGTATTTCCATTTATATTTTATTCATTGAATGCACTTATGCTATGTTATTTGTTGAATCGACTCCATATGCTTCGTGCATCAACATTAATGAGATCATTTAGTTTCTCACTATCTGGTCTTGTTAGGGTTTGGCTATATATTAAATACTAGAATGATGGAAATGGATTGGGTTGTTTGGTTTGGTTTTCGGTTTTCGGTTATCTCGGTTCAGTTTACGGGTTAGTAAAAAAATACTACTTTATAGGTAAGGGATAGGTTTGGGAATTAGAGAGTAGTTAAGGGTAATTTAGTCCAAAATCGAGTTACTCCGTCAAGTTAGCAAAAAAATCACTTGAGTTTTACGAGTTACTTGACCGAGTTTTACGGTGACTCGCTAGTTAAACTCACCCCGGATTTTAGGGTGAGTTAACCAACAAAGAAACTTATCCGAGTAATTCGGCCCAATTTTCCGAGTTACTCGCGAGTTTTTAAACACTGCATCTGACAATCCCGTATGAATCTTTGAAGAATAATCAATGAATAATCATGGAAATGATTAATTTGTGGTGGATGTACAAATCTATAATTATTGTGTAATGATTATTTACATTCTTTTTTTTATTCTTGTTTACATCATGCCATTACAATTATCAATTAACAGACTTTCCAAACACTTAAAACAATGATTTTCAAGCAATTAACTTTTTATTTTTTATTTTTTTACAGGTTAGAGATCAAGTTCATAAAAGTTTGAATGAGGTGTAGTTAAAGATATTTTTTTTTGTGAATTCAATAAATTAACGCAAATTCTTCTTTTTGTACTAAATGATTTGTTTTTTTTTTTTCCTTCTAATTCATAAACTTGAAAACCACACAACCAATCAAATCTTACCCCCTATAATAGAATCATGGCTCCATCCCCGCACAAGTGCTCAATATATTCAAATTACCTTTACAAAGAGATTTTGAATCTAAGATCTCCAAGCAATTTTGATTTCATGGTTATTAGCCTTGCGAAAAAAAAATTGCTATAAAACCCTTCAATGGTCAGATTTGAACAATCAACCCGAGTGACCTCGAGTGAGACTTACGAGAGAAATGTAATACGTTTCCCTCATAGATTCCTTTCAATGAAAGGATGGTTTCTTAGGATTGCAACACGTGTACAAAAGCGATCATCCGAAACCCACCATCATCATCAGTACTCTTCTTCTTTTTTTTTTCTTTTTTTAATTAGTATTAAAGCCATCATCAATACTTGGTCCATACTCCATTAACCAATAATGCATAAGAAAGTTGGGTGAAAAAGATATGGCAAGACAATTTACTCATTTATTATATAATTTATCGTGGCTTATTCATAGTTTAGTCATGCCTAGGGGTTAGGGGTGGAGCTAGAAAAATTTTATTGGGGCCAAAATAAATATAGAAAATAATTTTTTTTAAAGTTCAAAAATTTTTTTAACAAATTTATGTTACCTCGGTTTGTAAAAAGCTCAGACTTTCAGAAAAGTTTAGATTAGTACAAAAAATTAATATTATAATTAATGACTACTTTATATATAATTTAATATATTGTATAAGATGTATGAATATAAATGTATAGTCTCTTAAAAAAGCCGAGCCATGTCTACCCAAGCTCGGTTTAAGCTCGTTAAGATAACAATTTGTTTTTTCTTATTTCACTAAAAAAAGAATAATAATAACAATCTTTTTTTTTTTTTTTTGAGCTTTGACTCGACTCGCAAGTATAATTATAAAGCTCAAGTTTGGCTCATAGCAGCCGAACTAGCTCGACTCGTTAACATCCCTAGTTATAAGAACCAAGTAGACCAAACAAGCAATCAAACCATAAGTATTAAGTCATTACACTAACTTTTGGATGAACAACTTCATTTTAGAATGTAGCTTTCATTTGTAATTTTTACATTTATATTTTTATTTAAAAAAGTATTTAAACATCACAAGTTAAATCTAATCACTAGTGTGTGAATCGTTGAACAAGAGAGTTGATTTTTGCATTTATCTCTAACAAAAGCTTTTCTTAGTGAATAGTAAAGAAATAAAAAATAAATTATAAATTTTATAATAGAAAGAGAAATTATATATAATAAAAAAATAAAGAATCACATAGAAAAAAGAGACAAAAAAAAAGTAGAGATCTACATATATGTATATAAATTAAATATTAGAAAACAAAGGGTTACATGTATAAATTAATAGAGTTGGAGGACTGTTGTGAGAAGAAGGTTGGTAACATATAAATCGTATAGAGTGAAGCATGGGTGGACCAACTGTTACGACATAGCATTAAATGAGATGGTTTTCAAAATTTTGGTGGTTCCGCCTTCATGACTTCTTTCACTAAATTTATTTAATTGATGTTGAAATGAGCTCTTATTATCACCAAACCTATCAGAAAACTCCGAACTTTTCCAAATACATACTAAAATTGGTGCGCGAAGTAGCAGGAACAAGAACCAACGGTACTAACATGAGCTTATTAGGAGCAGGGGCATCAGCCATCTTATCCTTCACACCTTCCGTTCACCGGTCGAGAACTTGTCTCCTACGCCGACACGCCAAGCTTACTTCTTTTCCGAGCGTCAGGCGAGCGTCGCTAACAGATCTCACTTGCTTCTCCTCAATCTCTTCGTCAACGACTCTCTGCGCACTACACCATTTCAATGTCGACAATGGCGCAGTTTTGCAGGACGCCGGAGCTACGGCGCTCGTCTTGGTCGGCGCGTACGGCCTCGTTTCCACTTTTGATTATCTCTCTAAGAGAAACATGCTCGAACAGGTCTCGCATTGTTACTCTTCTCCTTTCCTCCCTCTTGTTTTCAGTTAGATTCGTTTCTTGTTGTTTTGTGTGTATCGATGCCTAGGTTAGGGTTATCTACTCTAGATGTTTCTGGTTTGATGGAGGTTGCAGTAAGAAAAAAGAGAAAAAAGATGATATTCCTTTGTCGATTACCATTATCTGTTCGTCAATGGATTGTCATTTACTAGCATTTGATTGACATAATATATGATTTTTTTTCATCTTTGTTGAGTAAATCGCAATCTAATGGGAACTCTGATTAGTCAAAAAGTTACTTGATTTTTTTTTTTTTTGGGGAAAATGAAGGAATAGCATATTGGAAGTTTTAATTGCTTTACATCTTAGTGCATTTGAGGAATTGTGGCATTATCAAGAAGCCATGTTATAACTAACACTAGAGCTGTCACTGGCCTTTTATTCCTGTGGTAATTTTTCTGATGCTTCTATCTTCAAATTCCACAAGTCTCAGGCTGCGTTTGGCCCGGTTTGTGCTTTTGAATAAGCACTCATTGGATAAGTGACTCAATGGGAGCACTTGTCCACAGCAGCAATAAGCTGCTTACTTGAAGAAAATAGCGTTTGGTAAATACGTTTATTTAAGTGCTTATGAAAGTTTAGGGGGAAAATAGGTATTATAAAAATATTATTAAAGTTTAGAAATAGCATTTATTTGAGTGCTTATGAAAGTTTATGGGTAAAATAAGTATTATGAATTATGAAAATATTACTAAAGTTTAGAAATAGCTTCCCGCATAAGTAATAAGAGAAGCTGCTCTCAGCAGCTTCTCCTTATGGGTAGCACTTACCCATTAAGTGTTACCAAATGCATTTTTAATTTTAAAAAGTGCTTTAATAAGCTATAAGTTGAAATAAAAACTTATAAAAGCCGGGCCAAATGCAGCCTAAAGGATCAATAGGTCCCACCTTCAAGGTCCGTATTTATACTAGAAATCATAATTGACAGTTTTTTTTTCCACATGAGGTTTATGTTCTTATTAAGCTCACCTAGGACACTTGCATTATCTCTTAACAAATGTGCCACCCCATCCAAACACCCCCGGCAATATCTTCAGCCTGAATTGGCTTACTGAGGCAGACCTGGGATCCAAGAAGAGACAATACCTGATCTTCAAGTCAGAGTAGAGTCAAGCTCACAGGGTATTCTTTCCCTGTTGGTTCTGCCAACTCTATTCTCTTGGTTGTGATTTCGTTGGATAGTGAAAATTACTCTAATCATTCATATACACCAGTTAAATGACACGTCGGATGTTTACAAGTCAATAGTTACATCCACTTTTGATATGTGATCCCAAAGTTGCAAACTCTGATGTAGCACATTTAGAAAATTTTATGTTAGTAACCTAAAAAAGCTATGCTGTTGCACTTTTAGAAAAGTTTACGTTATCCTTTTTGGTTACTATGTCATGAATTTGTATAGGACTTAGGTTGGCTTTAACTCTAGAAATTGGCATAATTTTTTTAAGTTGCAGAGTCTAGGTCTAAAAAGGGATCTTTATGATCATGATTGTTGTTTAGTTTGAAGTGGGGTTGATGCAACAACTGTTTATCGACATGGGAGCTCACTAATGAAAATTGTTTGTTCTTTTTCCTCTTCATGTTTTTCAAAGAGATAAAACGTTGGGTGGCAAGCACTCATGGACAGTTGATGATTGTCAAAGTTTTCATACAAGGAAAAGCCAAAGAAGAAAATAAAAATAGAAAAGGAACGTTTTTGGGGTAGATATCATAATGAGAACTTGCAGAGATATTTTGTCTTTGTTATGAAGGATTGTGGGCATTGATCGGCTCACAGCATTGTGATTATCTAATGTCCAAAACATTTTGTGTTTTTGAAGGAGCAAACTATCATCTGATGGAAAATTTTGAGCCATGCTATGGAGCATCTACAACATGATTGGCATCTTTGTTTCACCCAAATGTGACTATTTGACTTGTCAAAGAATAATTTTATTAGAAACTTTCGTAAACCAAATGTTGATATGCCATCAATGGTGTTATAAGGTGTCCAGTCTGGAATGGTTTTCTTGTTAAGGTTTTGTGATTATATACTTTAGGGAATCTTCTCATTCAGAAGCTGCAATTTTAGTATTAGCAATGAGAGAGGTAAAAATGCAATCTATTTTGGTAAAATCTCTTTTCAAAAACTTGGACTTTTGAACTTGTGCTAATAAAGTCTTTCCTCATAAGAAGAGAAAAAAAAATTACATAGAAAAGTGTTTGATCAGGCTTAATATGTGTTGAGAGGGAATATATAGTTTGATTCAGCCTTGTACGCCTACTCAATTTGAAATTTTTGTTTTGTCAACTCTTCTCTTATTTCCTGTTTAAAGCAGAGTTTGAGCAGAAAATTGGTCCATATATTGTGTGGGTTGCTTTTCTTGTTCTCTTGGCCAATTTTCAGGTATGCCTTTTCTGTATCCTCAAAAATTCTTTATTTTATGTATCCATCAGTAGTTTGAATTTGGCTCAATTATTTTAGTTGATCTTTTTCCTAGAATAGTACCACAAAGGCAGCCCGCTACTTTGCTGCATTAGTTCCACTGGTAAATTGCTTAAGGCTTGTCGTGCATGGCCTCTCACTGGCTACTGACGAAGGTCTGGTGAAATCTGTTACAAGAGAGGGAAACCCGGGGTAATTCCTTGAACACCATTTCAAGTTGTTCCTTTCTTTTCTTTCTCTTTTTGTTTCTTCTCTCATGAAATCATATGTGGTTTAGCTCAATTCTGTTCGTGTTTGTAGGGAATTGCTTAAAGGTCCTCTCTATTATGTTCTGATATTGATTCTGTGTGCTATTATCTTCTGGCGTGAATCCCCGGTTGGGGTGATCTCATTGGCTATGATGTGTGGCGGCGATGGTAATGCCGCTTTCTTCTCCTCATTACTTTTCTTAAGCCCTTCCAAAAATTTCCTTTTTTCTGTTTGTAGGTATTGCAGATATTATGGGAAGAAGATATGGGGTGCTGAAGATACCTTATAATCAACAAAAGAGTTTGGTAGGAAGCATCTCCATGTTTCTATTAGGTTTCTCAACTTCCATTGGGTAGGTTTTCAACCTCTAAATTTTTTTCCTGATCAAAAAGATTTTTTTTTTCCCTGATCAGATGATTATACTATTGTTAATGACGAAATGCTACCAGGGGGATAGTAAGCCCTTTCTACAACATTGGTAAATTATACAATGCCTTAGATTTCTGGGTGATCAAGATTTGGATCGTCATGAATTATGCCCTCCCAGTTAGGGCTGCCAATGGTCGAATAGGGATCGGATCTACCTGGATCCACATTCGAATCCGATTCAAATTCGACCAATCCATATTCAACAGAAAATCTGACTTGATCTTAAAAAAAAATCGTATTCGAATTCGATTCCAATTCGATCGATCCATATTCGATTGGAATCCTATATTCAACTGAAATAATATATATCCGAATTCAATGTGTAATTTGAATATCATTTCTCTATTTTTAAGGCTAAATAAATCAATTTTTTTAAAGTTTTATGAAATCTTATGAATATCGGATTGGATATGATCAAATTCATATTTGAATTTGATTTTAATCGGACATGAACATTCCTATGTTGCATAGGTATGGGTACGTGTCGGAGTCCGACACGGGAATGAGGTGTTGGATTCGGCAAACCGTAAAAAATAAGATTCGAGGACACGGAATATATTTGAATATTTTTATTTTATTATGTAGTTAAATATAACAAAAAAGTGCAAAAGTATAACAAGTAATTTAAAAAAATAAACTGATGATTAATTTTTAAAAACAATTTCTTATGTAAATGATATAAATATATTGATATTATTTTAAAATATCATTCGAGCCACTTTTGTTATTTAGTTAATATACAAAGTACTGATTATAATTTTTATAACTTTAAAGGATAGAAAGTTAATTTAAAAAAATGTAACTGCAAATAGATTTTATGAAGAACACTACTTTAAATAGATTTTATGAAGAGTGTCACTTTAAATAGATTTTATGAAGGTTTTTAGGTCTTTTGACCTAAATGTTCCTTCTTAAATAAGACATGGCATATGGCCTAAAAGAGAAGTTGGGAGAACTTGCCTTGGAGAAGAACTTCCTGATGAAGAAAGGTACGCTCCTCTTTCTCTAGTGCATTCTCCTCTTATCTCTCATTCTCTGGTAGCTTCTCCCTTTCCCCTCTTCTCCTTATTGATTTAGTACTTTTTTTTTTAAACTAGATTCAGCAAATAGACGAATCTGGGCGAATCCGTGTCCATACGTATGGACACACAATTTGGACAGGGTCTCCCAAATCCTTGTAACATAGGAATATTCAGATCCATATTTGCCCCATCCGATTTCAAGGGCTAACATATTCGAGATTTAAACTCTACTCCCAATTATATGAGAAATCCTCCCTCTTAATCATACTTTTTAATTTCGGAAATTTAAACAATTTCGTAGCCTCCAATGAAATAGAAATTTCTGAAATTTCAACGAAATAACGGACAAAAACATTGTATACTTAAAAACTTGACTGAAATTAATTTGTGAAAAAGTCCGAAATTTCGGCCAATTTCCTTTCAGATATTTCACCGAAATAATTTCACTTTTTTATTTTTATTTTTTTATTTTAAGCATTTTTAATATAGACTTAATTTTAGCCAATTTCTTTCTTCTTTTTATTTTTATTAACTTCTAAAATGTAAGCAATAAAAAAGAGATCTCTTCGTTAAAATATATATTATTAATGAACATTACAATTTTCAAAAAATAAAAAAACAAAAAATATTTTATTAATAATGTGAAATGATATAAAAGTTTAAAACTAATAAACACAACATTTATATTACAACATCCAAAACAGTATATATTGGATTCAGATTCTAACATATAAAAAATACAATATAAATACGTTTAAGCTGAAAAACCTTAAACTTTGTTTCTTGATTATATATATATATATATATATATATATAAATAATTTACAAAATAGTGTACCCACTTAAATTAGTATTAATTCCAATTTCGTACATGTATGACAAACTTATTCTAAAATGTCAAAATAACTAGGTAAAGGTAACTTTCTTTTTCAGGTAATGTACCCAATATCAACTCCTCCCTAATAGTGCTCCCCCAAAGATTGTGTAATCTGCTGCAATAATAGTAACAAAAATGAGACTAGACAAACATAATAATATATATAACTAACAAAATACCAATTGAAATATCACCTACCTTATTTGGCTTGGTGACATGAAAATTGTTATTCATCTTGCAGGATGCTCTACTATTTTTCCGCTTTGGGATACTTCCAGCTGGATTGGGTGTGGACAGTGGAAAGGGTAGCTCTAGTGGCCTTGATAGCAACAGTAGTGGAGTCTCTTCCAATCACGCAGGTAGTAGATGACAATATATCTGTTCCTTTATCAAGCATGTTAATGGCATCCCTGTTTTTTGGTTAGCAATCTCCTGGCATTAGGCTCCTGTAATCCCACCGCATTTTTCTCCTACAACTTTAGTTGATATGGAAGCTCCTTGAATAATATGTAAATAATTATCACATCTTCTTCCCTTGATCGTTACAACTGAGAAGCCAGGAGCTGGTAAAGGTACATTAGCACTGTACTATGATATCATGCAACTATACATTTATATCAGTTTTTTTTGGTTCCAACTATGGAAACTAGATTAATTTGTTACATAATAATATATTTAATTTTGTATTATAAATATTAATTGGATAAATATGCTGGTTGCCTAGTAGATTTACAAGTTGTATACATTCTGATTTTATGAGTTACCTAATGGAGATCCATTTGTTAGAAGTGGAATAACAACGATTCCTGACATAAAACAGTCATATGTCAGTGTTCTTTATTGGTCCGGATATAGATTAGGGGCTTGGATTGTTTTATATAGTGAGAATGGGATATGTGGTACTGTTTCCTTTCAAATTTCGTGATGAATATTAGCAACCTTTATAAACTGTTGAAACTGCATATATCAATTGTAATTGTTTCACTTGGCTGTAATATTGTATTCATTTACTGAACTTTTGAACATGTTTGGGTGTCTGCAACATTCCTTTTTGTCCTCTTTTTTTCTTTTTCTTTTTAATGAATTCCAGTTCCTAGTGTTGCATGAAAAGGAACAGCTTGAGAAGAGTGAGAGACCTTCCAAACTTGTAGAACATGGTCCCTCCTCATTCTAAAACATTTCAGCTATATTTTTCATTTGTATGTCAACAAGGTGTCATTGTATAGGTGCAAATTGAATGCCAGACCTCTGTGCTGTATGAATCGCACCTACTGCTTTTCAACCTAAATGCTTTAGGCCATAGTGTAAAGTATCGACCGATCCTGAGTCGGATCGGCAAATACAACTTGGGATCAGTTCGGAACAAGCCACGATCCCTAAATTGTTAAAAATTCTCTGACTCGGTTTCGGACAAGTCAGATCGGACGATCCATATCTGGATCGTCTGACACCCCTCAAAAACATTCTGATTCTTTTTAGAAAAAAAAATTTGGGTCATGTTTTTGATCAGCCGATCAGAGTTGGATCGCCGATCCAAATCGGTATTGGACCGGGAAGATCCCTGATCCAATACCGAGTTTAAACAGGGGCTGATTTCATACATGTCATGGTTGATGGTTTAAAAGAGATATTCACCAAGACAATTAACCTATTAAGATTGTGCATGCCTACTATGGCATGCCAGGTCTAGTTGGTCATTTGAGCCTTATACAGTTATATCTGACCGTCTACACACTTGTCTAGTATATGCATCAGGCCAACCATATTTATTTGTCTATTCTTACTGGACGAACAAACAGTGTTCTGTTTTTTTGGTCCATTTGTTCTTCAGTTCTCAATTTATTTTATTTTATTATTATTATTATTTTTAATATAGAATAGGAAGAAATCTGTACAATATAGTCCCTAACAGAAGAACCGAATAAGGGACCAAGAGGCACTCGCTTACCCATCCTCCCCTAGTAACATGTCCTCACTAGGAATCCCTACAAACATCCCTTCTTGTTACATACTGCCCTTAGCAAGCCTATCTGCAACCTTGTTGGCCAATCTTGGAACATGGAAAAATGAGATGCTCATTCAATTGGCCGAAAATCAAGCCATATAGTTGAGATGAGCAAGCCTCTAAAAGCCCTCATGTATGAACAACGAAACCACCGTGGATGAATCTCTTTCCACATCCAATGTACCAAATCCCTGCCTGTGATCTAGCATTTAACAATGCAAACATCTCAACTCTCGCTGTATTCCCCCATCCACCATAGGACTTTAAAATCCATGTAGAAAGCACCTTGAGTGATCCCTAAAGGTACCATCAATCCTTATTTTCCCAAATTACCTTTGGAACATCTATCAAAATTTAGCTTGACAACCCCCTCTCTAGGAGGCTGCCAAGCTATGCAAACATCAACCTCCTGAGAGATGGAAGTGCTTTAGTGACCCTCTCCCTCAATATCTCAAGACACTGAAATTCCTCTGAACTCCGAAAGGCATGACTCATGTAGCCACTATCAACATTGTTGACTCAATAATGGAACATATTTTGTGCCTGTTTTCCTAAAAAAATCCATTGGTCCCTCTCTCCCCAAATGACCCAGAATACTTTATGGAATAGACATCTGTGAATCATTTTTCCTCTTCTACTGAAACCAGGGGACCACCAATGGTCTAGTCTAATGCTCATTGCCTTATCCCCACCCAAATCCGTACCAATCTCCTGAAAAAGGAGCACAACATCTCTCTAGCAACCTCACAAGGCAAGAGCAAGTGATCAACTGACTCCCCATGTTGCATGCATATGATGCAAACCTAGGGGATAAAGCTAGAAATTGTCTTCTCCCTTGGAGCCTTCCACAAGTATTAATCTTGTAGAAAATAATGGTCCAATCAAAGGCCTGGACTCTAGGGGTACTCTAGGTTTCCAAAGCTGCTTAATAGCAAACAAGTCAGGAGGACCATCTCTATTGTCACAAATGATCCGGGAAAAATATGTAGTAGAAATGACACTTCTAGGATCAGGGGATCCAAATCCTGACATCTAGAGAAGCGAAGTCAATGAAGACATCTTTCATTAGTTCAAAGAGAGTAACCAACTCTCCCAAGTCTGTGGGCCTAAGATCACGCTTTAAGGTGAATTCTATGCCAGAGCATCCTGAGACTAAGAATGTCAGCCAACTTAGTCTCTCCACTAATCGAGAGGTTGAATGAACAAGGGAATCTGGAAGACAACGCAACATCGTCTCACTAAATATCTGAACAAAACTGTATCCTAGCTCCATTCTCTTGTATGAATTGGATTCAAGGGGAAAATGCAGAGGCAAGGGAAGAGATTGCCTTCCAAGGATTAGCACCATGTACTCTTTGATGTGGATCAATTTAGCAGGCCTAGTCCAATTACTTGCACGTTTAAGCCCATACTTATTAATTGAGTCATACCCATGAATTCACTATCCAACCCAATTATTTGAGTCCTTTTGGGTTAGAATTTTATTATTATTTGTTAGAGTTTGACTAGGAAAACAGTTAGGATTAGGACTATCTAGAAATTTCATGTTAAAATTTTAATAGGATAATATTTCATGTTTTAGATGTTATTTTGGATGTATTTTAATGATTTTAGGTCTCTTCAAGTATATATATATATTAGATTAGGACTTTTTTTTTTTATGTGATTAGGGTTTAGGAATTAGTCTATATAAATGCTTTATTATGAATGTAAAAAAGAGAGTGAAAATTGAATAGAATTTTGCACATTATGTGTTTTGAGGTGTGATTCCTCTTATTTCTCTAGTATTGGTGAGATTCCTTTACCAACCCTTGCTTCATATTAGTGAGATTCCGATATGTTCAAGGTCCTGGCAACGAGATTTTGTTAGATTATTTTCTTTTTTCTATTATATTTTTATTTTATTTATTATTCAAGCCTATACCTGAAGAACCACATTTTCCTGCATCACTTTTGCTCAAAGGGTTATTGCCCCATCCATTTCCAATGTGGTGCCATCTGTTGTCTGTTTAAGATTGCACTTCGAGTCAGGTTTTGATTGATGCTTTTTACTTTTTATACCGGAGAGAAGATGTTACACAAAATTGATGCTTTGGAAACATGTGATAAAATTTGGATTGATAAAAGATTATTGACACATTGGAAGCTCATAGACCTAGAAACTCATTTTCCCTGAAACCAACTGATATTTTAAATATCCAAGTTCTTGTACAATGTTCAGCTGGGAGAGGGTGGAGACTTGTGTTTGCACATTTTCTTCAAACAATGTTCCTATGGTCGATGTTGTTGTTTTGTTTTGTTTATCTTGCACTGGTTTGTTACAACTTATTTGAACCTTTTATGTCTTGAGACACATCCTTCGCACCTGAGAGCTTAGCCGTCTGGAGACCCTGGTCCCTCACTTCTCATAGTAAATATCTTGAAATCTCTCTGGTAGCATTCAACTTTGGATACGTTAGACCAAGTCAGTGTTGTCTTGTATATATAGAAGGGTAATTTTAGAAGGAAGTTCAAGTGTCTATGAAATGGGAGTCTGAATCATCTTATATAATCCCATATTTTCCTCGTGCAAGAGACACTTTCCTTTTCTTTTCTTTTTTTTTTTTTTTTTTTTTTTTTTTTTGGCAATTATGCAAGAAACACATTCTAAGGTGGCGGTTGGCCTGGCTTGTGCTTAGATCAGCACTTATTGGTGGCTCAATGGGAGCACTTATCCATAACAACAATAAGTGCTTACTTGAAGCAAATTGCATTTGGTAAAAACATTTATTTAAGTGCTTATGAAGAAAATAAGTGT
>JAUPMG010260421.1:0-22024 GCA_031762675.1 Pachysandra terminalis
CTTAAGATCCATAGCTCCAGCTTTCTTAGGAATAAGAGCAATAAATGTCGCATTTGTGGCTTTGTTAATCACTCCCCTCTCATAGAATTCCTGAATCACAAGTGGAGCACGACCCGAACAAGTGGAGCGCGAGACGCTATTCAGACGTGCCTCGAACAAGTGGAGCGCGAGACGCTGCTCAAGCGCGACCCAAACAAGTGGATTGCGTAACGCTCCCTAAATGTGATCCGAACAGGTGGGGTGCGAGATGCTTCCTAAGCGCGATCCGAACAATGGGAAACGTTGGAACATTTTCCTCGAAACCTTTTCTACCCAAAGATTTCTCTAATACAACGCGGACGATGTGGAGCGCAGGACAGCGATTCCTCAACTCGTCTTGCTACAACGAATCAGCTAAGCCCTTTAGCGCGGATGACAACTTTGTTTGTTTTCTTCCCCAAAGGCTTGAGTGAGAAGAAAAATGCTGGCCCACCAGGTGTTTGAGCACAAGTTCTCTTAAAGTCTCCTCAAAAGCTCAATGAGTGGGAGAGGTGAGTCTTGGGCCTATTTAGATGAGTGAGAGATGTTCCCCTTTTCTCTTCTCAAAAGCTCTCTCTATACTCACTTGACTCACCAAGTTTTGAGGAGAGAAACATAGTGGGTCCTCATGATCCATTGACCTTATATATATTAAAATAAATAAATAAAGGGTGGGGGGGGGGGGTGTATTTTGCCCACACCAATAAACTCGGGTTTATTGTCGTGGTCAGGGGGACTTAAATGTAGATATGTAAAATGTCAAAATACAAAATAACCCTGAGATAATTGACACGTGTCAAAATCTTGCCCCTCCAGGCTAGTGAAGCCAACGACGACGAATGTTGAACTATCGTCGTCCTTAGGCCCCCAAGGTACCGCGGATGACGAATGTTGAAATATTGTCGTCCTCAGACCCCAAGGTACCGTGGATGATGAATGTTGAATCATCGTCGTCCTCAGGCCATAAGGTTCCACGGACGATGAATGTTGAATTATCATCGTCCTCAGACCCCAAGGTACCACGGACGACGAATGTTGAATTATCGTCGTCCTAAGACCCCAAGGCACCGCGGACGGCGAATGTTGAATAATCGTCGTCCTCAAGCCCCAAAAGATACTAAAGAGGATAGTTTACGCCCCTCACTAAAAATGATATCCACGGCAGCAAGCCGGATCCCCTCGACAGGCAGTCAATATCCACGGCGGCAAGCCGGATCCCCTCAACGGGCAATCGATATCCACGCCGGCAAGCCGAACCCCCTCGACAGGCAGTTGATATCCACGGAGGCAAGCCGGATCCCCTCGACGGGCAGTCGATATAAAATGTGTTTCACTTCCATCAAAGAGATACATCTCGACAAACATACGTCACCATGAAAGGAAATCTCAATGACGTAGAAGGTCAACCATACCTCCGTCCAAAGAGGCTCCAAAGCATTAATGTTTGAAAACTCCAAGGCTAAGACAATCTTCATCACATTCGTACAGGTGATCGTTGTCGCTGTCGCCTATACCATGACGTCACAAGCGTTATACGTATAGGGGGAGTAGATATGAAAGGAATGGAGGGGCGTGAGGTTCACCAGCCCCTTGACGTGTCACGGATTATACATGGTGTCATGGTTCTCGATGGCAAATGTGTAATTTGTAGATACGACTTTGGATTGGTCCACTTAAGAGACCAAGGGTAATTAATCCATGTTACCTAGGGTTAACGTTTTAACACCAATAGATAATTTCTAACGGATTTCTAACTGCCGTTATCTTTCTCCTATTACTATAAATAGTAGCTCATTTCCCAAAAAAGGGGCTGGAGAATTTTCCTAACGGGTTAGGCTCTGAAACAAACGTGCTCTGACGTGTGCTCGCGACTTTCTAAAACCTGGATTACTATTTCTCTTAATTTGGTTTGACCAGTGTTCGACAGTCTTGCTTGCTTTACTCTTTTGTTCTTCTAAAGACAGGGTACGGTCGTTCCTAGATTTAAGCATCTGTCGATCAGTAATTCAACCGTTGGTGACTCTTTCACGAAACACCATCTACACTTATAGGCCTGAAATCAGAAAACCAGATTGGTGGAAGTATAACTCCTAGGAAGAACCTCCCCGAGGAAGAAGCTTTGAACAGCATTGATCAGATCACACTTGATGATATTCCAACATTTCAAAAAGAAGTGGCCAATAAAACCATCTAGTCCAAGAGCACTGTCCGGGTTCATAGAGAAGACAACATCATGAATCTCCTTCTCACTAGGAGTATGCATAAGCATATGATTTTTCTCTTCCAAAATAATATTAGGAATATCACCAAGAATATCACCATTCACATTATGCAGTTGAGAGCTAGTCATATTAAAAAAGAAGATTTCAGCATCTCTAGCAATAAGACTAATATCATCAATTGACTCGCCATTAAGAAGCTTAATATCAGACAAAGCATTTATCCTCCTGCGATCCTTGATACAAGCGTGGAAAAAAGCCGAGTGAAGATCACCTTCAGATAACCATTTAATTCTGGATTTTTCTTTAAGAAACATTTCTTCTTGTAGAAGCAATTTGGTATGACTTTTTTTTTATCCAGCAGCCTATCCCAAACCACTTGATTCCAAGAAACTTCAAGCCGGTATTCACATGCCATGATCTCATCTGCAGATTGCTCAAGAAGCTGCAAAATATCACCAAATACATTCCAATTCCAACCCTTGAGTACTTTTCTTAAATATTTTAGCTTTAAGAATAGTTTAATAAGAGGACTACCAGACACTTCTTTAGACCCTTCATCTTCAACAAGATTAAGGAAACCATCATGTTCCAACAACATTTTCATAAATCTGAATGGCTTAGGCCCAGACGAAGGAGCTTGAACCCAAGATAACAGCAAAGGACAATGGTCAGAAGTAGTTCTAGAGAGATGAGTTACCTTTACATTGTAACCACCAGACTGGCCAGTCGAATTAAGAAGAATTCTATTAAGTCTAGCCCAAATTCTTTTGTTACCTTGCTGATTGTTGCACCACGTATATCTACTACTGGAGAATCCACCATCTAACAGACCGCAGTGAATCATAGAATCTTGAAACTCAAACATAGCACCCATATCAGCGGGGTGACCACCCAAATTTCCATCAGCAGCAAGCGTAATATTAAAATCACCCCCAACCAGCCAAGGAACATTGACCCAAGCAGAAAGATTTTCTAATGAATTCCACAGGTCTCTCCTCTCTTATCTATTGCACTTGGCATAGACAACAGTAAATAAACCTTCAAAATCACAAGAAGAATCAGATACTAATACAAAAAGAGTTTGGGAGCAAGCATCTCTGAATGATAACATCAGATTTGAATCCCAAAAGATCCAAATTTTACAGTTAACCTAAGCAACCAACAAGAAAGAAGAAAAACGCAAATATCTTGTTTAAGCAATCTTAGACGAGTCAATCATGGGTTCCAGAATAGAAAGGAAGGATATTTTATGCTCTTTGACAAACTTCTTGAGCCTAATCCGAGATTCAGGGTTACCAATGCCCCTAATATTCCATATCATGGAATTAAACATCAGAAACATTATGAGAAGAAACTGAGGATCTCACCTGAGATCTAGTGGTGACCGTGGATACCCGTATTGAAGCTTAAGATTTTTTCTTATACACATTCAACCTTTCAGGAGAAATACTTAAGTTGTTCTCAACACCAGGAACATCTTGAGAATTGAGATAAAATATCGAAGCATTCTCCTTTGACACCATTTTGTTAATAGCATCGAACTAAGACTTTAAATCCAAAGCAGATTTTTCCACACCAACAAAGCATCTTCTCGAGAAGAAGGCAACCTCATAGACTTACCTGTCACCGAGCTAGGACGCTGTAAAAGATCCACACGAATCTGATTACTGCCATTATATTCATTGGAAATTCCATACCTCACATGCGATAACGGACCTGATAGCAAAAACTCATATGAAATACGATGATCAATAGGAGGCCGCTTCTCTTGCACAAATCCGGCTTCCTCCCTCGCAACAGAATTCAAATTAGAATCATCAATCAGAAGGGCAATCAGTTCATCATGAATATCAGCCATTGAAGAATCAATTTGAATACCATCAGTATGATTAGAACTTTCAGGAATAGGTTCTGTCAGACCATTAGGCTGTATAACATGAGAAATCCCAGTCAGATGAATAACCGTATTCTCTGATGAGTCCTTATGATTATCAGACATGGTCACTTTGTCAGGCGCCACCCATTCAACCCTTTGCATTCTAATAGCTCTTCTTTTAGCAGACTTAGAAATAGAAATACCTTCAATAGGTGCTTGCTGAATCTCAATGGGAACAATACTTAGGAGAGTTTTCATAAAGGATTTTTTGCCAAAATCCTTGATCTTTCACAGTTCCCACCCATTATTTAGAATTAAGAGGCTGAGATAAATCCACTTCAATACAGACTCTAGCAAAACTAGGCCATGAGAGATTCAAGGTTGCCTGATCAATGCGAAGCACCCTTCCTAATACACCTGCAATTGAACGTACATAGGAATGGATAAAGAAATTAAGAGGCAAGAGAGGAAGTCTTACCCAGACCGAAGCAATCGAAGACTCTTTCTTCGGATTGAAAGAAGAACTCCATTTAAAAAGCCTGAACAGACAACCTTTGATGTTATGAAATTCTCTTGTCCATGCAATAACAAAATCAGATTGTGAATGAAGCTTAATCATAATATGATGCTGGTCAATCAACCCAATAATTGCTTCTTTGCATAGAACCCATTTCAGATTAATATGGTTTCTAATGATCTCCATTGGAGGATGACCATTAGAGAACTTAGCAATCAACGTATATAAGAATGGAGATTCTGATCGGCCAAGTTCCGAAGGGTTGAAAAAGATTGCAGGAACACCTTCATGAATGGAAGATTGCTTCGAAGCCAGAAGAATATCTTCTAGGATCGGATGAACCGATTGATCACCAGAAGATCCAGGAGAAGACACGAACAGCAAAAGTCTTTGCAGCCGTGTGGAGCGGAACACCTGTAGCCTGTAGGAGGTGTAGGGGTAGAAGATGAGGGCTTAACAGAGCCCGCCGGCGGCCCCTCAACCGGCGGTAGGGTTGCTGGATCAGCCATGGCCAACCAAAACCAAACGGCAGAAAGATTCTTTTCTTTCAGGTTCTTGTGCCCAGTGTTCGTGAACAGTAACTTGAAAGCCCTTCTCTTTGGTTACTTCAATTCTTGGACAGTTTTTGCTTCTTGGACAGTTCTTGGACAGTTCTTGGAAAATTCTTGGAATATATGGGTTGGCAACATTCTATCATCGCTTTGTGAAGAACTTCAATACAATTATGGCTCCTATTACAGAGTGTTTTAAGAAACGTAAGTTCTTGTAGACTAAGGATGCTAACCAAGCCTTTCAATCAATAAAAGAGAGGTTGCCCAGTGCACCAGTTTTAGCTCTTCCTGACTTCAAGAAGCCATTCCAACTAGAGTTCGATGCATCACATGTGGGTTTTGGAGGAGTATTATCTCAGGCAGGTTGAACAGTTGCTTTCTTCAGTGAGAAGTCGAGCGATGCAGTGGTCAACTTACAAGCTGGAGTTCTATGTGGCTATACAGGCATTACGACACTGGAGATACTACTTGGTCCAGAGAATTTGTTCTTTATACAAACCATGAGTCATTGAAGTTCATCAACAACCAAACCAACATCAGGAAATTGCATGACCAGTGGATTTCAAAATTACAGTACACCTTTGTTTTGAAACATAAGGCAGGTGTTCAGAACAAGGTTGCTGACGCTCTTAGCCAGCGAGCTTCTATGCTAGCTACGTTGCAAGTAAAAGTTGTTGTTTTAATTGTTTCTGAGACAATGTATGAAGCAGGTGAGGATTTTGGGGAGACAATGGCAACAATGCAAGAGCTGATCACATGATGATTTCCTTATCTAAGATGGCTATATCTTTAAAGGAAGTCGATTGTGTGTTCCCAAATGTTCTCTTTGAGAGCTTATTGTGCTTGAGCTTCATGGAGGTAAACTTGGGGGTCATCTTGGAAGAGAAAAAGCATTGCTTTGTTGGAAGAGCAATACTATTGGCCAAAACTTAGGCGAGACGTGATAATGGTCATGCAAAAGTGTTGGACATGCCAAAAATCCAAAGGACATTCATAGAACACCGAGTGGAAATTGCATGCCCAGTGGATTTCAAAATTACAGTACACCTTTGTTTTGAAAAATAAGGCAGGTGTTCAGAACAAGATTACTGATGCTCTTAGCCAACGAGCTTCTATGCTAGCTATGTTGCAAGTAAAAGTTATTGTTTTGATTGTTTCTGAGACAATGGATGAGGATTTTGGGGAGACATAGCAACAATGCAAGACCTGATCACATGATGATTCCTTTATCTAAGATGGGTATCTCTTTAAAGGAAGTCAATTGTGTGTTCCCAAATGTTCTCTTTGAAAGCTTATTGTGCTTGAGCTTCATGGTGGACTTAGGGGTCATCTTGGAAGAGAAAAACCATTGCTTTGTTAGCGATACTATTGACCAAAACTTAGGTGAGACGTGATAATGGCCATGCAAAGGTGTTGGACATGCCAAAAATCCAAAGGATATTCACAGAACACCGAGTTATATATAGATAGTACCCGTACCAGAGGGTCCATGGGAGGATATTTCTATGGATTTTGTGCTACGTCTTCCAAGAACTCAAAGAGGTAAGGATTCTATCTTTGTGTTGGTTGAAAGATTTCCTAAAATCGGCACATTTTATTCCTTGTTGAAAGACATTGGATGCGATACACATTACAAACATTTTCTCTAGAGAGGTTGTCCGATTGCATGGTATTCCGAAGTCTATCACTTCAGATCGAGACACAAAGTTTCTTAGTCACTTTTGGAGAACTTTGTAGCAAAGATTTGGCACGGAACTACAATATAGCAATACAACGTATCCACATACCGATGGACAAAAAGAAGAGGTGAAAAGGACAATGGGGAATATGCTACGATGCATTTCTAGTGATAAGCCAAAACTATGGGATCTTTCACTTGATCAAGCAAGATATACCTGTAACAATATGAAGAGTCGATCAACCGGTAAATCACCCTTTGAGATCATCTATGATTGTTCACTGAAGCATACTTTAGATTTGGTCCCATTGCCACAATTAGACAAATCCAATGATGTTGCAAAGGCCATGGCAGAGAGGATCATGGAGATTCAAGAAGTCAAGCAAAGGTTAGAAGATTCTACTGACAAGTAAAAAAGTAATGCTGATCAACATTGTCGAGCCAAGGTGTTCTAAGAGAGAGATATAGTCATGGTTCATCTAAGAAAGCAAAGGTTTCCATCAAGTTCATATAACAAACTGAAGAAAAAGAAGGTTGGTCCATATAAGATTGTGAAAATAATAAATAATAATGCATATGAAGTAGAGTTGCCGGATGATATTGGACATCTCAAGAACTTTCAATGTTGCTGATTTATTTGAGTTCCATGGAGATGTTGATAATTCACAAGCTTATGCATGTATCCCAAAGAACGTAGGCGATGTCATTCGTGCATACTAGATAAGCGGCAAATTAATAACTTAAACAGTTCTGTTGTTCAATATCTTCTGCAATGGGAAGGGCAACCCCAAGAGGAAGCAAGCTGGATTCCGGTAGAAGTGCTTTGTAAAATTGATATGCTATGGAAGTGTACGAGGACTTGAACTTGAGGCCAAGTTGTTTTCAAGTGGAGGGGACTGATGTAGCAACAATAGCAGCCCAAGGATATGGAAAGCAAGTTCAAAATACTAAGAAGAATGGGAAAAAGAGACGAAAGTGAACAGTAGCCGTGAATAGTAACTGTGAACAGTAAAGTCAGTTTTCCTATTTTAATTTAAATTGTTTTAGTCAAGTCAACAATGTTTTAGTAGTTCTAATCAATTTAGGAGTCAAAATTAGAGTGATCTATGTTACTTGTTAAACAAGTTAAGTAAAAGTCCTACTAGAAGTTTGTTTAGGTATTATTAGTATGGGATTAGGAAAGTCCAGTAGATTCTTAGCTGTTTGTATGATTCTAGTTGAATTAGGAAAGTCTTTTAGAGGTCCATACAAGGAAGTCCAGCCACCCTAATGTACACAACAACTATTTTGCAATAAAAATTCAGAGTTCTCTCAGATATTCCCTGGGATTTCCAGCAGATTATTTTCTCCAGCACTAAACAGAGAGTTAGTTGCTGATCTTCACTTTGTTAGGCTAAGACTAGCTCAGCTATACCAGATTTTAACCAAGTATTTTATACTTCATCTTCTTCCTATGCGTCCGGCTATGTTAGTTCTTCTACATGATGTTTTCCTTGATCCCTCTATATTTGACATTCAGATTCAGATCCTTGATCAGCGATGTTACTACTCAGTCAAATCCTTCTTTATCCAGATTTGTAGTGGTCACGATTCCCCATTATACTCCTTCCCTTTCAGTATGATTTGGATGTCTGGCATTCCTCACAAAGTTAGGGCTTCTACTTGGCCCATTGTGTTATATAAGAACAACACTTATGATATTCTACAGAGGAGAAGGAAGTTTCTAGCCTTATCACCCTGGGAGTGCTTCATGTGCAGGAGAGATGAGGAGTCGATTGATCATTTATTTATACACTATATATTTGCTAGAGATGTATGACAGTTCTTTTGCAATATAATTGGAGCTGTTTCTGTTCTTCTGGGGGATGTTGGATCACTTCAATTATAGTGGTGTTTTCCCATGTTAGGGAAGAGGGGGTGTTCAATGTATAAAGTAGTAGCATTTGCAACTTTATGGTCGATTTGGCTACAGAGAAACAAGAGAATCTTCCAATATTAGAGGAGATCATTACAGAATATTGTGGCCTCTATCATGGTATTGGTTGCTTCTTGGGTCAATGTTTTACCAGAGTTTAGAGGTTTGTCTATTCCAGATATTGCCAGAGATTGAAGGACTATAGCTTTCACTTCTTTACCATCCCGAGTTATGCAGGTGAACTTCGTGCCCCCAACTGAGGGGGTTATCAAACTCAACATAAATGGATATTATTGGAAGTGTCTTTCAAGATCACATGGAAGTCATATTGCATACTTTTTCAGGTCCTATTGGGGAGGAAGATTCTTAGAGAGTAGAGATACTTGCACTTTTGACTAGTCTTAGAGAGACAGTACTCGGGGCTTTTTATGGTATCCTGATCGAGGGAGATTCGAGTGCAATTATCTCTTGGCTCGTCCATCGTCAGCCCCAGTCCTAGAGGTTGTCTCATTTTGTTCGGCTAGCGAGATCTATTGCAGATGAGCTGAACACTTGTTTCATCTACACCCTAGAGCGGCTAATGAGATAGCAGATAGACCAGCTAGGGGAGGGGTAGCTAGAGATAGTTTCTTTAGTGGTAGACAAGGTTCACAATGTCGATGTCGCAAGACATGTTGCAGGGCCATGCCGCGCAACATGTCGCAACATCTAAGGAAAAAAAAATGGGAAATGTAGGGAAAATTGAGGGAAATGTAAGGTTTTTTATAGAATTTTGATCCCAACTCCTAGATGAGCATAACTGAGGCCTAAATACATCAATATATGCAACAACAACAAAAAAACTCCCTTAATAGAAACCATTAGTTGAGGGGGGGTTACATGCTAATGTTGGCAAGCTGTCAGCTGAGCTGTACAAAAGGTAATACTAATCCAATTTAGCAACAAACACATAAATTTTCAATAAATAACAAGCAAATAATGCTAATCATTTTTCTAATTTTTTACTATTTTTAATATTATTAATAATATTTACTATTTTTTAATATTTTCTTTGATTTTTACAATTTACAAATCATAATACCAAGAATAGAAGAGATATGGCCGACACGTGCGATATGTGTCGCGACAAGAATGTGGCGAAAAACCACATATATAGCTGTAGATCTAAGAAAAACCTACAATTGAAAGAGAGAACAATGTGTTTTGGGGAGATGTCTCACGAAATGTGCGACATCTCACCAAAACAAGCCTTGAATAGAAGAGATATGGCTGACACGTGTGACACATGGGCCTTTAAATTTTTTTACCTCATGTTTCGAGACATCTCACGACATGTCGAGCGACACGTGGGCTTTTAATTTTTCTCATGTCTCACAACATCTCGCGACATCTTGTGACATGTCGCAACATGTCACGTGAAATAAGGACTTTTGGGAAATCTAACAATTTCCCAGAAATGTCCTGTCGACTCCTCAAGAAATGTTGACATGTCAACGACATTGCAAACGCTGGTGGTAGACCTACGGCTAATATGATTAGGGAGTAACACTGCTGTATTCATTTTTTGTACTTTTCTTTTCTTTTTCGATTACACAAAGTGATCTTTATTTCCTTTATCTCCTTTGATATTTAATGAAATTTCATTAATTATCAAAAAGGAAAAAAAAAAAGTCATGGACACCTAATTTTGAAGAGTCTATCATAGTAAGATGGTCAAGTCACCCTAAGTCATAAGGATAAGAGTCAAACACATATTTGAAGACTACAACATGTGCAACCATGGAGTCCAGCTTTCTCAAGGAAGAGAAAACATACAAATCTCAACTACAATGTGAAAGGGCCTGAAGGAATCACAATACAGCAATAGCTTTATCCTCGATATTGTGTCAATGCCTTGACTATACAAAAGTGCAATAGTCAACAGAAGCTCTCCTTTGTGATAACTAATTGCAAGTTGCAACCATGCCGCTACAGATGTCAGGGTTTCCTTGAGAGGCCACATCCAGTGCAATATTTAAACAAAGCATCTTGTATCCAGTAACAATTACCCATTGTGCTCTTGCATTCATGTTCTAAACCTTCAAACAACTAAAAGCAGATTATAAGGGTAAGAGTCTCATTCAAGGGCTTCAACATACGAGATATATTAATCAAACTTATATACCATGTACACACTTCCAAAACTAATTGTCTAACCTCTCTACAATCCTCTGTAGAAAAGTTTACCAGTACTCTCATCAAGCCAGATATCCCATTCATACAAACCTATAGTTTTTTTTTTTTTTGATCGACATATACAAACCTATAGATAATTAGATATTTTAAAAGGGATTAACTTCAGATTTCTTCATTAAGAAAAGAAAGATGTCCACTATAAACCATTTTAGTGTAAATTGGCTTCACAATAATAGAAACCAATCCCCTACTCTGCATAATCAAGTTTGTTATGGGATGTTTTGTTCCATTATCATATGAATACTGTTGTTAAAGTTAAGTATAATTCACATAACATTGCAAGATGGATAAGAAAGAGCAGTACATAGCTACTAAATCAAATTCAGATAACATTGAAAGATGGATAAGAAAGATCAGTACCTGTGATACCAAATCAATGCTAATGTTGTCCTGCATTTTCTGTAGTTGCTTGGACATTTTCTGTAGCTACTTGGACATATTCAGTAGTGTCTTTCTCTGAAAAGTAGATTTGAATTATGCCATCCGCAATCAGTTACCAACAAGAAATAATATGTAAATGAATCACAAGGAAAGAAAGCAGAATGCATCTCCAAGAGGATTCAAATTCCAACCATAGCCATCTCCGTTTAGAATAAATACCACAAGTGAAAAAGGGGAAAGAATAACCGTTTTCGTCATAAGTGTTACACAAAATTTATTAACATTTCTTATTATATAGGGAAAAAGATAACCTGACCTCTAGAATACATATAGATCACTAAGATTGACCTCCTTAAGAAGTAAGAACAAATTTATTTTCTGTATTTAAATTAAAAATTAGTTGAATATATTATGTACAAACCATCTTAGGTTCACTCAATATCTTATCAAAAATTTGCTTGAGCCTGTTCATAGATATGCAGTTGTTACTTCAGGAAAAAAGAAGCCAAATTCTCTTTATTTGTTAATTTGGAGAAAGACGGCTAGCAATGTTTAAAAGATAAATATTGATTCTTCCGCAATGTTGGTTGACAGAGTCAAAAGCCTTGGTGCACATGGCCTTTCATCCTCAAGGAATTCATTAGGATCAAATTCTCTACATTTAATAGTTGATATGGTTCAATTAGTTGCAGCATTTAACGTTTTTGTCTAGCTTGAGTGACTTGTGTTTTATCATTATTAGTTGGTAATTTTAATAGAAACTACTATTGCCAATGCTGGCCATCTTACTTTTTTAAGACAATCCCATTAAACACAAACTACTTATTAGAAGAAAAAAAATGTAATAATCCAAAGCACTGCCACTTTTAAATTGAAAAAAAAAATGAAAAGGGAATAACTTAAAAAAATAACATAAAATAATTACGAAAAGTTACTTGTTATCCATGAAAAAAATAATAATTCAAAGAGCTAATAAAAACACCAATAGCAGAAACTTAGCAATCTAAATACCAAGCACTATATGGTAAACTATTTCTTTCTTTCCCCTTGTGTTCTAAAAGATGGGTCTGTACAAAATTCATTGAAAATGACACAAAACAATAAAAACCAACCAGAATATAAACATAGAGGAAGAAATAAGCAGAGAGTTTAATCAATACTCCATAGGTGCAAGAATTAAGAATTGCGTCCATAAAGCAACATTATCCAACAAGCTCCAGAATCCAATCAGATTCAAGAAGATATTTTAGGAGAGTGAATTGGGATTCAATGTACAGACCTCCGGATGTTAGAGGTTTAGAACTAAGGCCACTTGACAATTTCAATAAAGCTCTTCTTCTAGGGAAGTGGATGTGGAGGTTTGTATAGGAAAAGGGAAGACTATGGAGGAGGGTAATAGCAACAAAGTATGGTTTTTGTTTAGGAGACTGGTTCCCTGAGTAAGCTTATGGAAGGCTATTGCCAGTGTGGCAGATCAATTCAGGTCAATCAATTCTCATTTGCTTTTGGTACAAGACCTTAAGTTTTAGGAAGACATTTGGTGTGAGGACGAATGCCAGGGCCACATTTTCCGGGATAATTATGTTGTAACGAGGAACAAGTGGGGATCGATTAGTGTGGAGTCGTCAAGAGCAAGAGCTTTCTTGAAGAGTATCCATCTCAGAAGAACCTTGATCGATTGAGAAGAAGAAATGGACTCCAAGGCAACCTTATTATCAATGCTATAGGCCATGAAAGTGAGTGAAAGGGAAGACGTTAGGAGGAGATGGATTTCGGATAAGAAGGAAATCTTCTCATTTTGGTCATTCTTCATCTTTTGTCCCAAGTTAGAGAAGGCTTGGATCTTTCTAGCTGGTTTCAATATCTCCACTTCCCTTTAAAGTCGCTTTCTTCATGTGGACTGCCTCCTTGGACAAGACACTCACTGTTGACCATTTGGTAAATAGGAATTTTCCTACTCCTAACAGATGTGTGATGTGCAAAGAGGCAGAGGAATTCGAGGATCATCTTCTTCTCCATTATGAGACGGCTTCAAGTTGTTGGGCATCTTTGTCAAAGAAATTTAAAAACATCCAGGTTCAACTAAAGAGCTTGAAGGCATTACTATCGGCATGGGGTTGGAGGATATGGTATCATAGAGAATGCGGCATTGGAATATGTGTCATCAATGACCGCATGGACTGTTTGGGGTTAAAATAAAGGTCGGATTTTCAAAAGGGAAAGATTGGAAGTAAGAAGCTGTTCTGAAGAATGCAGATACTTTGATGTTTAACTAGGCTTCTATGTTAAGTTAAAAAATATATCTTTTTCAGATTTTGTAGATTATTATGGTGAGTTGTAAATGGTATAAATCAATCAGGATGGGCTTTTTTTATTAATGATGAAGCATATATTAAAAAAGAGAGCAATATACAAGAGAGTCCAAAGGAGATGAAAAGAAGGAAAAGAGAACAGCAGAATACAACAACGGGGAAGGATTCATGGTCCCTACCCCTCAAACACCTAATTAATCCTCCTTGAAATTATATCCTCCATTGGAATCCCTAAAAAGATGGGACTCCCTGTAAACTACATTCCTGGCTTAAGAGGCTGCCACCTCGTTGGCCCCTCTTGGCACGTGGGTGAATGAGGCGTTTAACCCCTAAGCCAATGCAAGTGCTCGTCTGACGAGATGAGAAAAACTCCAAGAATGTGCCTATGCAGAAATTACCCAAGCAATTATCGTGGCCAAGTCACCCTCAATCTCGATAAATGTGTATCCATGTCTCTGGCCTCCCTTAAAACCTGTCAGTAAAGCCCAAAGCTCTAATCAGACAGTATCTCCATTCCCAATTGGCCCCGAAAAAGAGTGACGTATAGTCCCACTATGAGCCCTAAAGACACCCTCCTACAGCTGACAGACCTGAGTTACTAATCAAGCTCCCATCGAAATTGAGATTGATGACACCACCACCAAGAGGTCTCTACCTACCTCATCTGAACACTAGCCGATAATCGTGACGCGTAGGCTATAGTGGTCTAGCATCTGATCATGTCAAAACACCTCTGAACTCGAAAGATGGCGAAAAGGAGGATCATGCACATCAAGCAGCTCCTTATCCCAACCTCCAACTCTCCATAGTCAAAAAGAGAGCATACCCTCGGCACAACCCAAGACATAATATTCTTTTTTTATCATTAATAACATTTTATCATTAATCATCAAGAGGATTACAGAAATAACGAGAAATCACGAAATGTGATCCAAAGAGCAAATAAAACAGCTATACAAAAAGGATAAGAAAAAAGTTGGAAAAAAAAGTCTATAAAAAACAGCACAATCCTATCCTTCATGATTCACAATATCCTCCCCCATAGGTTTTCCTGCATCAAAATATTCTCTATCCAGTCCTCTTCTGCCCCATCCATCTACCATCTCATTAGCGGATCTCAAAACATGAGAGAAAGAAATTCTTAATCCGGCTGCCAAAAACCGAGCCTGACTAATCCAATGACCATATCTCCATGGGAATCTTCCATTGCCTGACATCCAAGAAATAACAGAAGAAGAATCCCCCTCAACCTGAATATACTCCAAATTAAGCTTCCTAGCTTCTTTCAGACCAGCAATTAGAGCCCTAATCTCAGCTATAATAGAATTTGCATCTCCGATCGGACCCGAAAACACATCAATAACCTCACCAAGCGAGTTTCTAAAAACCCCACCAATCCTAGATCTACCGGGATTGCCCAAAGAAGAACCATCAAAATCCAACTTAATGCAATCCCCAGCTGGTGCACACCATACCGCCCTCTTCAAGGAGCGAGCCGTCGAAGAATGTAACAAAACACCCCAACATTTGGTAATCGAATCCATAGAAATGCCCTGAAATTCCTGTCTAACTGCCACCCAACTCACCACCATGCCCGTAATGGAATCTATCAACCACGAGACCGATCTCTGAACCTCCTCGAAGATACGTCTATTCCTTTCGCTCCAAATACCCCAAACGATCGAAAAGAAGAGGGCTTCAGAAAAAATCTTTCCTCTCTGACCAAATCCTCGAAATCTCCACTGGTCAAACAATGCAACCAAACTCTCCGGCATAACCCATTCCACACCCATAAGTCTCAGAAAGTGTAACCAAACCCCTCTGGCTATTGCACAATGTACGAACAGATGATCCACTGACTCTCCTTGATTCCTGCATAAAAAATAGATATGTGGAGAAATAGCCAAACAACCTCTCCTCTTTTGAAGTATATCACAGGTATTAATTCGATATAAAATGGCAGTCCATACAAAAAGTCTCACTCTCGGAGGAATTTTGGCCTTCCACAACTTGGAAGTACAAAAAGAAGGTTGACCAGAATTATTTTCCCTACCAAGGAATTGAAAAAAAGATTTGGTAGAGAACACACCATTAGATTCCAAGGACCAAACTCGGATATTTGGACGCTCAGAGTCTATAAAACAGAACTGGAGAGTATCGAATAAACTTGACAACTCCTCCAACTCAGCAGCTCTAAGATCTCTTCTAACGATAAGATTCCACACCAAACCTGTGGAAGACCAAGAAAGAATGTCAGAGATAGTTGCATCCCTATTTTGCACCACCATATATAACCGATGAAACCTGACGCTAAGAATGGACTGACCCCACCATAAATCCAACCAAAATCGAATATTCGAACCCTTTCCCACCCCAAAATGGATAAGAGAATAAAAAGAGGGGAGCCATAGTAGAAATGGCTTTCCAAGGGCTAAGAGCATAAATTCTTGCTGACTGGTTTATATCCCAATCATTTAACCCTTTCCCGAATTTACTTACTATTACCTTGTACCATAAAGCTTCAGTGTCGTTACCGAACCGCCATAACCATTTTCCAAGCAAAGCTGAATTCTGAAACTGAATATTACCTAAATTAAGGCCACCTGCATCTTTGCTCTTGCACACCATACTCCACTTAACCAGGTGATCTCTCTTATGATCTCTTCCATCCCAGAGGAAATCACTTTGAGCTTTCTCCAACATCTTTTAAGTCTTTCTGCCAACACCTTCGCAATTATCTTATAAAGACTCAAACTGATGGGTCTAAAATCTTTAAGCTCATTAACTCCAACTTGTTTTGCAATCAACACCAGAAAGGTCTCATTTGTAATCTTATTAATCACACCATTCGAATAAAACTCATCAAACACTCCCATAAGATCATCATTAATAGCTCCCAACAATCCTAATAAAAAGCCAAAGTAAAACCGTCCGAACCCGGAGCTTTATCTCTCTCCATACCCAAAGTAGCCCCTTTCACCTCTTCCCTCTCAAAAGGTCTTTCCAGCCACTCAATCTGGTTAGAAGAAAGCACATCCCCAGGAATATTCCTAAGATTGAATCTTAGCTCCTACTCCGAAGCATAAATTAGTAATATCACCCACCTCCTCAATCCTCTCTCCGTTCACCATTAAACTCGAAATAGCATTCACTTTCGATCTCCCACTAGCCATTTTATGAAAAAAGAACCAGTATTTCCATCCCCTTCCTTTAACCAATTTGCCCTCGATTTCTATCTCCAACTAATTTCCTCTTGTTTCAAAATAAGGTCCAACTCTTCCCTCTTAGAACTCCTCCTATCCCTCTCCCCATCAGATAACCCCCTCTGTTGTTTCCAAAGGTCTATCTCTTCAATTTCCCCAGACAAAGCTATTTTACGCAAAGGAACAACACCAAAAATCTCAGTATTCCAACATTTAATATTGCCTTTAAGAAATTTCAAAGATCTCAAAAAATTAAAACCAAAATGATTAGATAGACTCCTATCTCTCTCTTCCCACCAACCTTTGATCTCATCTTTAAAATGTCTGTTGGTAAGCCACATATTTTCAAAACGGAAAGGAGAAGGACCAATGCGAACCAACTCGACTGAAATCAGAATGGGCCAGTGATCAGAAGTTGTTCTCGGCAAAATTTTCTGGGACAAATGAGGAAAATGCTCATCCTACTCAACCGAACCCAAACACTTGTCCAGTCTACAACAAAGGGCATTATCTTGAAGATTAGACCACGTAAATCGACCTCCAGCTAAAGGATAATCCACCAAAGCAAGATCTTGCACCAAGGATAGGAACCTCCTCATACTCTTGGTAAACCTAGTCTCCCTATTCCGCTCATCTCCAGATCTGACCACATTAAAATCCCCAATCAAACACCACGGAATCAAAGTCGTACTAGCAATATCACGAATCTCCACCCAAAAATCTTCTCTAGCTCTATACGCATTAGGACCATAAACTCCAGAGAGCTTCCAAAGAAACCCATCATTCAAACATTTGAAGTTCCCTCACTAAAGGTGAAGCACCTTTAGACAAGACTTCCCGAGCATTTCTAAATCTAGCCACCGCTTCTGACATATCAACATTAGACCCATTTAGATTTGTAGCTTCCAATCTAAACAGATTAGAGACATCTTCTACCCCGACCCAATCATCAGACAAAACTTTTTCAGAATTAAACTTCACCGCCTCCTCAGAAAGACAACTCTCGTCAGCACTCTCATCAAAACAGCCCATATCCACTCCTTCCTCTTCCAAACCCAAAGAAGCATTGGTAATCTCATCAGAGGAAATATTCAGTTTCGGATCCAGCTTTTCCATTTTAACGAAGAAAGTAGCTCCAAATTGCCCTAGGAAACTCACAGTGAATGAAAAGATGAAAATAGATTCTTCATAACTCATACAGATAAAGCATATTTGAGGTGAGATTGCTATCCAAGGTCCAGAAATGTGTGCTGAGGTTATCCAAGTCAATGAAACATCTTAAAAAGCTCAAAAAAGGAACCTAGCTTCTCTAAGCTTACCCGTTTAGGGTCCCTCCTAAGTAGAAGGTTCCAAACCAAGCCTTCGAGGGACTAAGACAATACCTTAGCCACTATTGGGTCTGTAGAAGAACAAAGTTGATAAATCTAAGGAAACATATGGAGAGTATGATATCACCCACCAATGATCAGACCAAAATCTAACATGTGACACAAAGTCAATATTGTAACGAACCAACGATTTGCCATAGAGGATATATGTAATGACCCAGATCAAGAAAATAAATTCAATAATTGATAATTAAGTTAAGTTGAATTATGTGTGGTTCAGATTTAATCTTAAGAGTTTTATCCTTAATTGTGTGATTAATGGCCTTTAGAGGCGAAAATGTAAATAAACAGGTTGGGAATATTTAATTATTGATTATAAATAATTAATAAACATCTAAATATAATTATAGACTTAAATAAATTGTCTTGGATAAATTTATATTGAATAATGCATGTTTAGTCCTTTGTAATAAATAGTACAGATTTGGGGTTTTGTGTAATTTCTGTTAATATGGGGTGTGTATGTTAATTTAGAACTTGTTGTGGGCCTTGGGTGGACCCAAGTGAACCCAAAAACCTAGGAGATTTCATTTGAGCCTTGTTGACTTAAACTTAGATGGTTAAGATAAGTTAGTAAGGAGTTAGTAGTTTAGTAAGAGTGCACCTTGGTCTTCTATTTTAATCCTTATCCTATTAGGTTAGGGTATTGATTTAGGTTTTATCCATTTAAACATCATTAAGGGAGATGGAGGCCACAAAATTTTGAGAGGTTAGAGAGGTTTTTAAGGTGCTATTCCTTTGTGAGAAGATCTTAGAAGAAGAAGGAAGAAGAGTTTACTGTTGTCCAGATTTCAAGTATACAAATCATGTGTTTTCCTTATTTTAGTAGAATGCAATGGGTATGGGAAATGGTAAGATGTGTTCTAAGTTCTCGTTTTTATGTTTGAAGGTTTGGGATGGAATCCTAGGTTTAGAAGCTTTCTAATCTATGATTCTATGTAGTAGGTTAAGTATGTGTTTTAATGGTGAAATATGGTATAAAAGTAACGGCTTTTGTAGGTAATATTGTTACATAATGTGTGCTATAAATAGTTATATGCATATATGTGTGTGATTGATGATTTTTATCAAAATTTGTAAAGTTCCGTACCTTCAGTATACCCCACAGTATGCCGAGAGGCTTGCCGAGATTTCTTGGCAGCTTCAGAATACACCTCGGCATACCGAACACTCTGCCGAAGTCTCTGTGTGTATTTATGTGGTGTTTCGGGTTGGTCTGCCCAACTTGCTTCGGTATACCGAAGGATCTGCCGAAACCCTTCGACATACCTTCGGTAGGGGGTTCGGCATGCCGACAATTTGGAAAGTGGTCCAATTCATGTGATAATTTCCAAAAAGAATGCAAATGTGTTAAATAGATTGAATATGATTTATATTTGCAGATTTGATAAGTATTTAATGCAGTAATGTGTATGATTGAGTTTATGCCTATGTTTGCATGGCATGTGTGGATTTGGTTTTAAGACTTAATTCAATGGGAGCATGTGTATTATGTGATTTTAATCCCATATAATGTATATTTCATTGATAATGTTGCTTGCATAAGAATTTGCATATGTGACTCATGTGTTTGCATATTTCTTATGACTTGGGCATTGTGGCTTGGATAGAATCCAATGAGTTGACTTGACCCTGTGATTCCTTGATGAGGAATTGGTGTGTATGATATAGAATATCACAAAAATGATAATATGTACCGTTATTGTATATGGCCTTGAGATACTCATGGGGATAGCCATTAACATAAGAGATGTTAAGGTGTGGAATCCTAGTTGATGTGAATATGCTAAATGTGGTTTTGTTGTAAGATATTGTTGGTTAACATGGTCCACGGGAATATCCACAGCATAAAGAGATGCTTGAGGTGGGTCATTCCAAGGTGTGGTAGACATGGTTAACACAGTAATATTATTAATATGTATTGTGTGTTGCATTCATGCCATAACTGAAGGATGGAAAGGTTAAGCAAGGCCATGGGGTTCATGGAGGGTATGTAGATACTCTTGGTCTTGGATCCTAGGGTTTGAATTCCCTAAATGTGAAAATAGATGAGGGGAATTGAGCCCCTTGGGTTGAAAGTCCCAGCAAACCACGCTGTACACGTGAGATAATTGAGGATGTTAGCTGACGGTATTAAACTTGGGTACCAAGCAATGAGTGCTTGGAGGCAGTTGATACTTGCCGAAAGTCGGATCGTTCTATCCAGCGAGTAGCCATAAGTCTAGCAGGTTTGACATGACTAATCTTAACCCGACTTGAACACAGTGCATGCATCTAGCATTTAGGTTGTTGTGCTGCATTGTGCACGACTCATTCTTGCATGAATTCATATGTTTGCATCATCACATATTCATTTTCATATCATTATCTCATTTTCACTGTTTATATTCCCATGTGAGGTGCTGTTTTCATATATCAATGTAATTATTGGTCTAACATGTGTTAATAGTATTGTCTTTTTATGCATGATTTAGTAGGTACAGGTTATATGAGTTCTAGGTGGTTATATTCTATAGTGTTATCGATTATGCATGTGTTACTTACTGGGCCTCATAGCTCATGCCTTTTTATGCGTTGTATGTCACAGGTTAAGGAGATGGAACGAAGTTGTGGATGCATGTTAGAATTAGTTTAATAATTTATGTAAGGGCGAATAGGTGATTGTGTGGGTTAGGCGCACGGTCTCAAGTTCGATTCCCCAGCTGGGCAGGTTCGAATTTAAGTGGGAGGTCGTGGCGGGTTGCTCAGTTGGTAAGGGCGAATAGGGGATTGTGTGGGTTAGGCGCACGGTCTCAAGTTCGATTCCCCAGCTGGGCAGGTTCGGATTTAAGTGGGAGGTCGTGGCGGTGGGTTGCTGCGCTAGCCTCCTACTTGGGATTAGTCGGGCCTAAGGCCCGGACACCCAAGTTATCAAAAAAAAAAATAATAATTTATGTATATAATTCGGTTCTAATTTGAATGTAATAGTTAGTTGAGAATTAGGATTTATTTTCATTTTCTGGTTTTGGTTTGGATCAATGATGTAATGACAATTAATTGAATGTTGGTTTGATTTATGTTATTGGCTTCTGCATGTTTTACTCTTTGATTGTTGGCTCATTGGTTCAATCGGCCGGATCCATTGGGTTGGATTCGTGGAGTCGCGCCTCGAGATTGTGAAGATCGATATCACGGATTTTGGGGCGTGACAACATATCGTTCCACGAACTGACAACAGAGGTCCTAGCCTGAGCTTAAATGTCCCACCCATTATCTTTTTTTTTTTTTTTGATCGATAACGAAGGAGATTTATATATAGAAGAGAATGTACAAAAACAAGGAAAAGAAAGTAACCAGTTCCCCAAGAAAGAGAATTAACTACAAAGAAAACAAAAACAAAAGCAAAGCCAAAGAGACCCAAAACACCCATACAGAAGCTACATCTCAATAATAGTATCCCAGCATCAAATAAGATCAGAGGAAGAAATGTTTTGAAGTTGAGAAATAGCCCCACACCATGTAGCCGTGATACCCATAATAATATCAATAAGAAAGTAACCAGTTCCCCAAGAAAGAGAACTAACTACAAAGAAAACAAAAACAAAAGCAAAGCCAAAGAGACCCAAAACGCCCATACAGAAGCTACATCTCAATAATAGTATCCCAGCATCTAATAAGATCAGAGGAAGAAATGTTTTGAAGTTGAGAAATAGCCCCACACCATGTAGCCGTGATACCCATAATAATAT
>JAUPMG010260422.1:0-20593 GCA_031762675.1 Pachysandra terminalis
CACCCATACCGGTCAGAGAAACAGAAAGAGGCCAAGTATATCACTGGGTCCAAGAGGCAGTAGCCAATATGCCGACCTGACGTTTGTCTAAACCATCATACCGTAAACCATACCCTGATTGGGTGGATCTTAGGTATGAATTCCCTAAAGGATACAGGATCCCTGACTTCTCATTGTTCTCAGGGGAAGATGGTCAATCGACCATTGAGCATGTGGGCCGATTTACGGTACAGTGCGAAGAGTTATCACCGAGTGAATACCATAAGTTAAGACTGTTTGGGCACTCCCTGATAGGCCAAGCTTTCACTTGGTACGTAACTTTACCTCATAACTAGGTCCAACACTGAGCTGAGATGGAAGAGAAGTTTCACTCTCAATTTTACCGGGCTAAACCAGAAGTATCCATGGCCAATCTGGCTCAGTTGAGGCAACTGCCAGATGAAATGGCGGATAGATACATCGAACAGTTCAAAAAGATCAGAAATAGATGTAGGATTGTACTACCCGAGACAGAGTCTGTGAAATTGGCCAAAAATGGCCTCGACATTGAACTTCACAAGAAGTTTGATGGAATGGAATTCGAGGATTTATTTGAATTGTCAACCCGACCAAATATTAGCGAATTCTCCAAGAGAAGAATCAAAGAAAAATGTCTACTTTTGGGACTTATTATCAAGATCCCAATTATGAGTTAGCCGTGGCCGAAGTAATATCAAATAAATCGTTCACTTGTATGGCTTTAAAGAAAAAAATGGCCAGTACACAAATGGAAAGAAAAAGAGGAATTTCCAGACAAAGGAAGGAAGTTTTCCTTTGATATATCGAAGGCTGGTGAGATCTTTGATCACGTCCTAAAAGGAAATTTTATCAGGCTACCTGAGGGGCATAAAACCCCTTCGGCCGATGAACTAAAAAATGG
Organism: Pachysandra terminalis; assembly: GCA_031762675.1. Classification (NCBI taxonomy): domain Eukaryota; kingdom Viridiplantae; phylum Streptophyta; class Magnoliopsida; order Buxales; family Buxaceae; genus Pachysandra; species Pachysandra terminalis. The sequence goes on from JAUPMG010260422.1 coordinate 920, forward strand.
TGAATATTGTAAATGGCACGAGTCTCAAACTCATTCTATTGCTGACTGTTCCATTTTTCGGTTTATGGTACAGGACAACATTGACCGATGACTGCTTCAGTTCCTTGAAAAAGGGAAGGAGGTTATGGGAATTGATACTGATCCATTTCCCACAACTTTCTCGGTCAACATGATTGGGTCCAGACTCAGAAACCCTCACGTGAAGGTGGACTTGAGGCTAGGGGGCAACTCATTCGTTGGAACAAACGAGATCAACAAGTACAGACCATTGGGAAGTCATGGTCGTAGTATCCATAACCGATTAGAGTTCCCTCCCAATCATTTGAATGGTAAAGATAGTTTCCACCATAGGAATAACATTTGTGACAGATGTCATGAAGAGATGAAAGAACAAGTCAGGCAAGTAGGGAGAGATTACCGCCAACCATGGCGACCTCAACTTTGTTAATACATGCTGGATTACAATCAACGGTCACCCAAGAAATGGTACCCAAATAAAGGTGACCGATTTTATAATCCTCATCCAAGGATGGTTAAGCCCCTAGGAGGCGGAAGTAACAGGTGGACTAGAGTAGTCCACCCAAAATTCGACCAATTTGGGTATGAGATGATCAAACCCAAAAAAGACGTTGGCAAAGGGAACAGGCAGCCAACAGAGCCATCTCAGTCCAGCAAAGAGGGGATAAGGGAATGGTAGTTGCCAAAAACTTTATGGGTGCGGCCCAAACCGTAGCACCAAAGAAAGAGCAAATATCAAAAGCCCAAAACAAGAAAGAAATGTCTCCGAAAGTTAATTTCCTGGAAGAAGATGACGGTTTGTTGTTAGACCAACTCCTAGCCCAGTTCCAAGGCACCGATGTTCCAGAACGGCCGTCATTGACGGGTGATACTTCCCCAGAAGAGAAGGCTAGCAAAGAAGAAGCCCGAACCATTCAATTTGGGTCGCTCCCTCCAATGACCATGGATTGCAATATGGTCTTTATGCTGCCAACATCTTTTCAAGCAAGGGAAGAATATGTTGAGCCAGACAGTGAAGAAGAAGTAGGCCAAGAGGCCACGGTGGCAACGCTGGCGAGTGTTTTCCAGGAACAAAACCCGCCTAGCCTCAAATGTGAAATTTCCCAGCCTATAATTAATTCTAACGGCAAGACAGATAAGGTAATTTCTTAAAAGCCATCTTGGAATATGGCTCAGCATTTATTGCTATTGTACATTAATGCACACATGGATGGGGTTCCTGTCACCAGAGTGCTGGTCAACAATGGGGCAACAGTGAATATATTGCCCAATAGGGTGATGAAAAAGGTAGGAAAAGCTTTAACTGACTTAATTCCGACCAAAATAACGGTCACAAATTTTGTAGGAGGAACTTCAACCACTCAAGGAATGCTGCCAGTAGAATTGGGATTGAACAAAAGAAAGGTTTGACCACTTTCTTCATAGTAGAATCATCCTCCAGTTACAATGCGTTGTTAGGATGTGGTTGGATTCATTCAAATATTTTCATACCATCCTCCCTTAATCAATTCTTGATTTTTTGGAATGAAAACAAGGTGAAGATTGTCAAAGCCGATGGACGGCCTTTTTTGGCAAATTCTAATGCAGCCGAGGCATTATTATGCGGAGGAGAGATAGGTCCAGTAAAGTTCACTAAGGACAGAAGACATGGTTGACTGACAAGAATTTCTGTAATGGTCAATGATGAGCTAGGCCAAGAGAAAGCTAGATCGACAGCGATTGTTTCCTATCGGTCAAGCTGGTATTACAAAATTGAGGAAGTTCCATGATGAATGATCAAAGGAAGAAAGAGAGGTTGGCCACAGTTAAGGCCACCATGTTACGTTTGAAAGTTTATATGAACGAAAGACAGTTAGATGAGGAAGTTTCGGTCGCTTCGACCGAAAGTATCACAGAGGAAGATATAGACACAGTAGAAGGACTGTCTATGCAAGATCTTGAGGCGGCACCTAGTAAATTGGATGATGTAAAATCTGAAGTGCAAGACCCGTTGACAGAAATAGAGTTAGGTAGTGTGGCCAACCATCGGCCAGTGTATATAAGTAGTTTACTTCCAGATCTGTATAAACTTGAGTTAATAGAACTACTTATTGAGTTCCAAGATTGTTTTGCGTGGAACTATCATGAATTGCCAGGTTTAGACCGAAAGTTGGTTGAACATCAGTTACCTTTGAAAGCCGCTATAGACCCTATAAACAGCCAGCTAGAAGGATGACAGCCAAAGTAACAGAAAAGATAAAAGAAGAAATTGAGAGGCTGCTTAAAGCAAGCTTCATCTAACCAGTCCGTTATGCGGAATGGGTTTCAAACATAGTACCTATAATGAAAAAGAATGGCAAAATCATGGTGTGTATTGACTTCAGAAATCTCAACTTAGCGACCCCAAAGGACGAATACCCAATGCCTATGGCCGATTTATTGGTGGATGGGGCGGTCAGGCACCAAGTATTATCCTTCATGGATTGGCACTCAAGCTACAACCAAATTAATATAGTGGCCGAAGATGTGGAAAAGGCCACATTTCGAGGACCGGGGGAAACATGCCTATATTGTTAGGTTGTCATGCCATTTGGTTTGAAAAATGCCGAGGCCACATACCAGAGAGCCATGAACAGTATTTTTCATGACATGATTGGTAAAAACATGGAGGTTTACATAGATGACATTGTTGTGAAATCGGCAGAAATAGCCGAACACCTTGAACACTTTAAAGTTATTCCAGAGAATGCGAAAACATAAGCTGAAATGATCAAAAGCGTGAACAGGTAGTATATTATCTAAGTATATTCTTATTACCGGTCGAACAAAGGTACACGGCCATCAAACTGAGACATTACTTAATAGCCTCCATGGTATTGGTAATCTCCCCAACGGATGTGATTAAATACATGTTAAGCAAGAATTATTTAAGAGGAAGGATTGGCAAACGGAGTCTAGCATTATCAGAATTCACTTTCATTTACATCCCTCAAAAGGCGATAAAAGGGCCAAGTGATAGCTAATTTTCTGGACGATCATCCATCCGGTGATCCTACTATAGGATCAGATATAATATATGAGTCCAACATGGTGGGTTTACTACCATGGACCCTAGTATTCGACGGGTCAATAACAGAGACAACAAGTGGGGCAGGTATAATTATTATACCACCAAGAGGAAAGAGGCAAGAATATGTCTTTCAACTAGAGTTCTCTTGCACAAATAATCAGGCCGAATACGAAGCGCTGATCATAGGAATGGAAATCCTGTTGAACATGGGTGCGAAAGAAGTTTCCATCAGAGGAGATTCGTAGTTGGTTATTAATCAACTAGGAGGCAAGTATAAATGCCTAAGTTGACAGCTCATGCCATTATATGCAGTGGCCTGCCAGTTGATGGAGGAGTTTGATGATGTGACATTATCCCACTGTCTAATGGAACATAATAAGGAAGCCAATAAGATGGCCCAGATAGCATCAAGGTTAAGGATCCTACAAGGAATGACAGAAAGAACCATCTCGGTCCAAAAACGATTACTATCGTCTGTCAAAAGGAGGCTCGAGTCACTGAACATCATGCATGTCGATACACAGCCTGACGACTGGCGAACCCCATTTTTAGAATACTTAACAACTCCTAATTTGAGAAGTGATAAGAAGTTTAAAATAGCATCGAACAGATACGTGGTGATGGCCAGGGATTTATATAGAAAGAGTCTAGATGGCATGCTATTAAGATGTTTAAACCTACATGAAGCAAGGTTAAAAATGGTAGAGGTGCATGAAGGGATATGTGGAGCACACCAAGCTGGCATTAAAATGAGGCGGCTAATAAGAAGGCATGGCCCTTATTGGCCAACAATACTGAAGGATTGCATCAAATATGCCAAAGGATGCAAAACATGTTAGAAACACGGCCCCATTCATAGAGTGACGGCCGTAGATTTACATGCAATAGTAAAATCGTGGCCGTTCAGAGGATGGGCTAAGGATTTAATTGGCAAAATATACCCACTCTCGTCAAGACTGCATGGGTTCATCATCATAGCCACAGATTATTTCACCAAGTGGGCAGAGGTTAAGCCAATGAAAAATGTCGAACAGCCAAACATTATTGAGGTTACACAAGAACAAATTATCCATCGATTTGGAATTCCGGAAACAATAACGACTGATCAGGGTTCGGTGTTTACTGGGGGACAGGTAGCTGAGTTTGCAGATAAGTACGGAATTAAGATTATTAATTCAACTCCTTATTATGCTTAAGCAAATGGCCAGGCCGAGTCCACCAACAAAGTATTAAAGAACATCTTGAGGAAGATGGTCGAAGATAGGCTAAGATCTTGGCACAAAACATTGTCAGAAGCCTTATGAGCTTATCGTACCACTTTTAAGTCAGGAACAGGGAATGCCCCTTTTTCCTTGACTTTTGGCCATGATGCTGTCATACCCTTAGAAATCACGGTCCTTTCGATAAGGACAATAATGCAGCATCAGTTGCCGCCGGAAGAATATACAGAGACCATGATGATAGGTCTAGAAGACCTGAATGAATCAAGGCTCAAAGCATTTGAAGAGTTACAAGCACAGAAGAAAATTGTGGCCATATCGTATAATAAAAAATTCAAAAATAAATCCTTCGCTGAAGGTGACTTAGTATGGAAAACGATATTGCCAGTTGGTCAAAAGGACCACACATATGGAAAACGGTCGCCTACTTGGGAAGGACCATACAAGATCCATAGAGTTCTGAAAGGGGGAGCATATACCATTCGTGCAACCAAATCGACCGAAGAAAAACAATTAAAGGTCAGTTTTTAAAAAAAGTATTTCCCAACCATGTGGGAATTAAGAGAAAACGAGTAAAATGGCTGGATACGGCCTAAAGTCAGTATAAACGGCCACAGAAAGCCGAACATTGCAAAAGATGGTTGATGAAGTAACCAATAAAACAGAAAGAAAAGAAGCAAAAAAAAGCAGTAGTAGTTGTAAAAAGAAACGAATTCCTAGATGGCTCAGCTGGCCAACAAAAAAATATATAACAAGTTCATAAAGCAAGATCCTTAAGGTTGTTGAATTTAGCCGAAAACACCTCGGCCATCTCGATGGCATGCTACTTTCGACTAACCCATTCGCCCTCCTTGATTTTCACAGCTTTGACAGCTTCCATTTTTTGGGTAGTTCGGCCACAATCCCCCGTTGTGCTAGCAAAATGTTGTGCTTGGTGGCTTCCCTTGTAAACACAACTGCTCGTAAACCTTCCTTCTCCTCATGCAATCTCCTCTGCTCCTCATCTATTTCTGCTAAACGTTGATGAGCTTGAGTGATCTCAAGGTTGGCAGCTTCCATCTCGGATGCCTTAGAGCCAAAGGATCCCTGCAACAAAATTACTTCGTTTAGTTTCTGCGCAAGGTCTTGCAGGAAAGATTCTGCTTCCTTTTCTTCACGAGGCGCCGACCGAAATCCCACAACCCAAGTTGGCACTTCAACAAGAGCAGAAATAATAGAAGAATCGATCGTCTTAGACGACCGAAGAATGTCAAAATATTCATGAAAAGCAAAGAGATGTGCATCATCTTCAAATTCGGTCAGATCTAGAGAAAATAATTTTTGAAGCTCAGACTTAGCCTTCTCCGAGGCAGAAGACATGGCTAATTCCGAAGACAGAGAGGCAAGGACCAGAGCAGAAGAGCTTCGCAGAAAGTCATCCACCGATTCAAGATAAGAATCGAAATTGGCAGGAAAGGCAGGCGAAGCAGAGCCGGGACTTTTCACAGGGTGAGATTCGACAACAGCTTCTTGAGGAAGAGAGGGGGAGAATCAGGAGAACCAACAACATCATAAGGATTCGCCATTGCTGTAGGCATATGGCCGGAAGACTCACTTGAAAACATTGCCTCTATTTCCTCGTCAACCTCACTCCCCTGAGGAAGATTTCCCCAGTCAGGTGATCTCCCAGCTAACTGTTTGAGACGTTTCGCAGCAGAGGGAATCAAAGGAGTACCAGGTTGTCGTTCCTCGAATGAGGTAACAATAGGGGCATCTCCTTCCTAAAGGTCAACGAGCGCTCCAGCGTCAGAGGTAGTAAGAATTCTCTCAAAATGACGGGCAGATTGACGGGTTGGCCGCAACTTGGGCTTGACAGCCTGTTTTTTTAGATGGCCGAGGAGTAGCCAAGATCTTGTCATCAACAATATCCTCAACAGGAGCAGCACCAACAGGTGGATCATTGGACGATAGCGGCAGAGCTTTTGCTGCAAGAACAATTAAAGCCATGAGCTTACATTTAGGAAAGCCAAAAAGGCCAAAGCAATAATGAGAGAACGTTGCAAAAGTACCAATGGAAATGTTGGTTAAAGGCGAGGCCAAAGTCATGCCTATTGCTAAGAATTCTCGATGGTCGAACATGCCACTGAAATTGGTTGTTTCTGTGAGTTGGTCAAGAGGTAAAAGAGGTTCGGCCATACCTAAGGCCGAATCAGGAATTGGAGGAGACTCAGGGAGTGGTGGAAAATATTGAACCATGTCTAATTCGAATACCCCAGAAGAGTTGGACCCGGCCGAAAACCAGGCCTCCAAACAGTCCTTATCATGGGCAGTCGATTTCTCGGCCAATGCCTGATCCATCTTACTTTTTAGAAGTTCAGGAGAGTCAGTGGGGTTACATTTAAACCCATAAGCAATGGCTTTCCCTTTTTTCTTTAAAACCATCTTTTTAGTGGTTTGAGGTGGATCGATGGAAGTTAATAGAGCCGTTTCAGTAGAAGGGTTCAATCGAGACAAGTAAATTGGTAGAGGCAAAGCAAAAGTGGAGCTAAAATAGCCAGTCCACCATGTGTGGAAAGCAACAGAAGAGGTCGGATGATTCGGACAAAGAGAAATAGAGAAATTCGCGACCGAACGATCAAAATACTGGCTAACATGGTTGATATCTTCCGACTGAGATATGACAGTACGGAGATATGGCAGTCGATTCAATGAAGTAAGAGATGGAACAAGAAGGATTTGGGCCAACCCAAATTTCCGAGCTAATAAATTAGGGAGATAAACCTCGACCCCACACTTCTGATTGCGGTCAAGGGTTCCTTCCTCTAGAGACCCAAAATGTAGGTCTCGGCAAATCAAGTAAGAGGCCCAAATCTGATCCCTCTTAGCAGCGACCAAAGGATCATCTGGGCTTTCATAAAGAGAGATACTGAGGAATTCTGCATGACTAAAATCAATCGGAAAAAGAAGAAACAATATATCAGACCGGTCGAAAGGAAGGCTGCAGAAAAACTGAAGAGACTGCAAAAGAGCGAGGAGTAAGGCTGACACTCAGCCAACGCTGGCCGCGAAAAAGAAGACTTGGCATAGGAGAAATAGCAGGTTGGGAAAAAAACCCAGGGAAGTACTCCCAAACCCAGAACTGAAGAAGCAATAAAGGACCTCCCACAGATGAAGGATTTTTGCTGGTAAGACTAAACAAACCTTGATAAAGCTGGGAAAGATAAAACGGGGCCAATGCAAGTGATCGGCCAGAGCTCTAGCGACCCGAGTATTCTCTTTTGTCAGTTGACTGGAAGCCACACAAAGGGTACGACAAAGGAACATTAACAAAAAGGAACAATGTTCCTGAATATCGGGTGAAGAAGACTTTTTCTTTTCCCTATTCATGAAAGTACCATACGCAACCCTCGAGTTGGTATTGTCAAAGGGAATATTAGAAGATGGAAGGTTCTTGTCAACCGATTCTCCTATAAGAGGCAAACCGGTGAGCATGCAAATATCTAAGATGGTTGGCCCCATGGGGCCATAGGGGAGGTGAAAACTGTTAGTCGAACGAGACCAAAAGCAAGTAAGAGTGGAAAGTATGTTGTGAGACATACAAAGTTCATACCGGGAATACTAAATAAGCTCGAGTATACCTACGGATTTCTAGTGATCAGAAAAAAAATAGCAGGAGACGATCAATCCAAGCTACCCACTGGGCATTGGCCTTCGGCCATGACCTCAACGAGTGGCCAGTAGTCTATGCCTGCCAGTCAAGAAACGAGGCATTAGCCAGGAAACTTTCACCAAAGTACCGTGGGAAGATGGGTTGTAGAACAGAAGCTAAAGAAGGACTGATCTTAGGAAAAGACGGACCAATGACCAAGGAACCCTCATAGGGAAGAATTATACGTTGATCTATTAGTGAATGGAAAGGACTTGAAGCAGAACTGGACGCCACGGAAGAACAGGAATGAAGCAACCGAAAGAAGGGAAAGGAGAATTGTGGATGAGGAAGAATATTTTTTGAATCTTCAAAAGATTTGAAAAGATTTGAAAGGGAAGAGAAAGACGGTAATGATGATTGTCGTTTTCCAAGGAGAAGTTTTATTAAGGCTTTCTCTTGCCAGTTCAAAAAGTATATTTGAAAAGACAAGAGAAGGAGGCAATATTTAGTCCGGAATTAGATTGCCTAAAACCGGCTAGACCCCATGAACCATTGGAGACCACGTGGGCCAGGTGGCAAAAAGGAAATGGGCTTTGGCCCAACAAAGGCGAAACAGGCCTGGAAAATGGCGCACAGGCTTAGCATATTAAGCAAGCCCAGTCTACCAAAAGGGGGTTTCAAGACGTGCTATGAACTTGAAATGAGGGAGTGGGCCAAATGTCAATAGAAGAGAGATTGAGGTACCCCATTATCACCCAACTGCCGAGCGGTTACAGTAAAGGCCTATAAAAAAGAGATCGATCAGAATGGAAAAGGCCTCCACAGCAAATCAACCAAAGCTACATATAGCTTCACCCTCGATTCCCAATGATCACTAATATAGCACTCTGCAAGGGACCTATTGCACCTACTTCGCCATCCGAATCAGTCAGTCACAGAGGAATCCTAGTTGGGTGCTCTTCAGAACCCTTCTTAATCGTCCCTTGCATACCGAGTTGTGCACCCGCGAAGTAGTTTAGTCGTGTGCCACAATCGGAGCCCAAGGAACCATTGGAGGTCCTCTCGACAGTCTCTTGCATGCCGAATTGTACACCCGTGAAGTAGGTTAGTCACGTCCCATAATCGAAGCCCAAGGAACTTTCAGAGTTTTTTGTATTTTTCTTGTTTCCACTTGCATATTAGAAGGTTTACCTTTTAGTTGCATGTTATCTTGTTCTAGTTTATATATATAAGGTGTTGTTGATCGCGTAAAATCAGTTTCTCTAGATCGGCCACTGATCCATTGAGATTGGAAGCCACATAATCATCTGATTCATAATTTAACCGACCGATTCATTTTAATAGTTAATTTATGCAGTTAACTCACATAACCTGTCTTTCAGGTGAACTTTTAACAGTTCTGGCATGCCCACATCTACTTCGGCCATACGACCGAGAGTGAACTTGCAAACCGACCGGAAAGCGAGTCGGAGTTGGTTTTTCAGATCAACACATTGATAATTCAACCAACCAAAAATAAAGAGAAGAAATAAGGCAAGGAGAACCAAATCCGGAAGGAGCAGAAATCAGACATTATCTTTCCTTCTGTTAAGAGTTTCCTTTATCTTGTATTTGAATTTGAATAAGCTAGTTGTAGTTAGGAGTAATTATAGCCATAAAGCCAGTGAAGATGGGTGCTATAAATAAGGCAAAGGAATGAAGATGAAGGCACCGAAAAAAGTTATTATTTGCTGTGTAAATGAGGGATTCCCCATGGATGAGGGAAACACATTCCTGATTTAGGATGAGAATTTTGTTTCCCTTCAAAATTTTCTGCTCATGGTGGGATCTGATTGGGTTCATGTAGATTGTAGTATTTTTATTTTTTATTTTTATTGCCCGAAAGCTTGATCGAAAGAATTAACTAACTCACATCCACACGGTAAAGACGGGAACAAACCCACCAAGCCCTACCACTGAACCAAGTGACACCGTCATGTAGATTGTAGTGTTTGTTTAGGCCGTTTTAGGTTTAGAATTAAAAAGATTAAACAATAAAGGGTATAATTGGAAAGCACGTAGAAAAAATAAGGGTACCTTTTTTTTTATAACTTAAAAAAGGTAATTTAGTCTTGGATGCAAATTTTGCCCTTGATTGTTATAGCTCTATTGGATTAACCATCACCTTTTTAAATTCTACGTTATCGGAGGACCTCATGGGTCGAACCACTCCCAGATGTACTAACTCTTATTATTAATAGAATCTTTAATTATTAAAAAAAAAAAATCTAGATAAGCTTATAAATCAATATGTTGACATAAGTACTTTCCATTTCATAAATTGGAGAATAACGAAAGTGTCACCCGCAAGGGACAGGGATCGTAATAGAATATCACCATGTGGCGATGGACTCAACTGAAAACATGTTTAAACAGTTTTGCCTCTTTGATAAAAGTTTCTTTTAAAGATAAAAACTCTTATCTAGTAAAAAAAAATCAGATAAAACCCTTTAATATAAAATAAAAAATAACTAAAATCTAAAGTATCAGTCTTAGAACATAACCCTTTTTTTGTGTGTGTTTGTTTTTAGATTTCAGGATTTAGCATTTTTTTTTTTTTGGGTTTTAATATTTTTAAGATTTAGTTATAAGTGTTTAGAGTTCATTTTGTTTTTTTTTTTTTTTTTTGGGTGGGGGTTAGATTTTATTATTTTTATTGTCATCAATTTTTAAGGTTTAATATTTAAGGGTTAGGATTTATATTTTCTTTTAGGGTTTTAGTTTAAGATTTAAGGATAATGTTTTAATGCTTAGAATTTAAGATTTATGTAATTTTATATTTTAATTTTTTTTCTTCAACTTTATTTCTATAACGGTGTTTATTTTTTGAGTTTGAGTAAAACTCTTAATGGTTATTCGTTTCACTAATCCACTTGTCATATTGTAATCAAGCAGGAGATCTATACAAGTCGTTTTTGTTTTTGAGTTTGAATAAAACTCTTATCTATACAAGTCTTTTTTGTTTTTGAGTTTGAATAAAACTCTTAAAGGTTGTCCGTTTCACTAATCCGCTTGTCATAACGTGTTCAAGCGGGGGGACCTGTACGAGTCTCTCTCATGTAACCTCATCACGACTCTAAATTGGACAATAACCTAACGGAGGCCACCTCTCCCAAGCATAAAGAAAGAAAAGTGTTATTTTAGAAAGATTAAGGAAGGTCTTTATGATTAATGCACACCTAAAGAGAGGTCTAATGTAATTTACCCAAAAAGATGAATCAGCTCTCTAAATATTCTGTACGATGCTTAGTTCCGCATGGTCTAGCGTCGTATATTCTAACGTGTCACTTTTTTGTCCTACATGAATCTACAAGGTTTTCGTACATTCCTTGTGCAAAAATTAAGAAGAGTCAAAACGAAACAAAGCAATTCCTTGACCTGAATGAGGATAGCTAGTCATTTTAATTAGGCTTTACGTACGGGTCACTGCAACTGCCAGTCATACTCGCTGCCTCGTACACGATCGACTACTCGCTCAAAATTGATGGTGATTGGTCAGAATGCAGGAGTCACATGGCACTATTCATCTTCTTTTCACGTAAAAAATAAACGTCAATCACGTGTATGTCATTTCACACCATTAGGAATGACAGCATTTCGTCTGTTCTATTGGCTGGACGGAAATATATTTAATATTGTTTTATAAGCATCACGTGACACGTTTAATAGGTGAGGAAAAAAAAAATATTACCCAGTTCCCGGGGTTGAGTTTAAAACGATAAAGCTAGCACAATTGATTTGCTTATAGATCATTCTCAGATGCCACTATGGGGCATTGGAAATGTTAAGCTAGAGCTCAACTTCTTAGATTCAAATCATATTGAATTAGTTTGGTGTATAAGGAGACAAATTCGGTAGCAGATATTTTGGCTAATTTTAGGTTAGATAATTTCTCTCGTGTAAGATTAAATTTTCTTTCTAGCTCTATTTTGAATGTATTTGTTGGATATTTTCAAAATAATTTGTTTCGTATTAAGGGTTTTTTTTTTTTTTTTGTGACGTCACTTTTCTCACATTGGAAAGCTATAAGAATGGTGAAGGCTTTATATAAGGAATGCTTATGCGTTTTGTGCTTCGCGCCATCACGCATGCGTATGTACGAGAGTGCAAAGACGCTTTGTACTTTGCACTTCGCGTCCCGATGAGCGTCTTCTTTTAGAGTGTGGCCAGGTCAGACTGGGTTGATTGGTTTGATGGTTCGGACCACTCTTAGTTTGGGTTGATCTTCCAATCAGACACATCTAATGGATCCGGATGATCTAGACCGTCAGATGACGCATCTAATTGTGTTTGCACAATCGGGTTGCACCTGACCAGAGAGGTGTCAACCGATCAAGTGTCTTTACATGGTGAGATCCTGATCGTAGGATCATGCTTGCACCTGATCGATAATGGGTAAAGGGTTACATGCTCTTTCGGATTTGACACAGACCGTTGGATCAAGATCATACATGTTGGTGAACAGGTATATGTAAATCTATAAATAAACTGGGGTCCAAACCAGGTTTATTTTTATTCGATCAAGTTCAAATTTGATTATATGTGAGAGATCCATCAAGGTTTTCATCAAGTGTTTGGCATCATCAGTTCTTACAAAGTGTTTTGTTGTGATCGAACGGTGCATATCCAAGAATCACAACGAATCTTGATCAGAGGCTTCATTATATCCTGAAGGCATTTTCTCATTAACCCCAAGTGCATCCGCGATCTTGATCAGTGGGAAAAAAACTTGTCTAAAAGAAAGCGAGTTGATCGTACCTTTGTTGGTCAATGGAGAAGATTGTTTTAACCCTTCATATTTCTGATCCTTCATTGTTTTTCCAACAATTGTTTTTAGACAAGTCTCTGCCAAATTGAGGGTTTAGTGGTTCAATTGCTTCAAGTCATGAATCAAGACCTTGTGCATCTTGATTGGTTCAATGATCACAACTTCACCTGATGGCAAGAAAATGTGTTTTTCTTCTTTACAACTCTAAAGCTTTCATACATCCATGATGACGATTTGGAGGCTATCCCAAAACCGTTTGATGCCAATACACCCGAGTTGATAGAGAAGAGATGGAAAAGAAAGGAAAATGACTTTCCGTGTAAAGGACACATTTTGAATGCTCTCTCCAACTCAGTCTACAATGCACACCGTTCAATACTTACTACAAAGTTGATGTGGGCGACCTACGACAGCAAGTATTGCATTGAAGAGGCAAGTAACCAGAATTTTTAATTAATAAATATATTGATTTTATGATGACCAATGATAAGTCTGTTTTAGCACAAATGCACAAACTCTGACTTATTGTTAATGATCTTAAAATTGCAAGAATAGAGCTTGTAGAGGCTTTCCAAGTAGGGGTTATTATTGCTAAACTCCCCTCTTCTTGAAACGGCTACATGAAGAAGCTTAAGCATGAAGAGAAAAGTCATACCTTGGAATCTCTACAACGTCACCTTCGAATCAAGGAAGATTCTCGTAATCAAGATAAGATGGATGATACAAATGAGAATCATTTTAAGGAAAATATGATTGAGGATAATAAATCCAAGAATACCAAACTTAAGCCTAAGAATGATATACTTTTCAAGAGGTAAGATATCATGAAAAGGAAAGGAAGTTTTCGCTTTTGTGACAGACCTGATCATTACATTGTCGTCTTTGAACGAATTCCATGAAAGTCAAGTGAATATGATCGATGAAAAAAAAATCATTGCAATAGTGTCGGAAGCCAATTCTGTAGGAATTAAAGATGGATGGTGGTTCAATATGAGTGCAACCATTCATATATACAAGGATCGTAGTCTTTTCAAGATTTACAAAGATATCGGGGTCGGAAAGAAAGTCAAGATGACAACTAACTTCCGCACCAAGGTTATTGGAAAGGGTATTGTGGAACTCAAACTGATGTATGAGTCGGATAAGTTTATCTTATCTATGAATGGGGTTTTCATTGGACATGGGCATCTTGTAATGGTATGATAAAGTTGAATTTAATAAATGAATTCATTCTACTTATACTGTTAACTCTATTTCTTTGTAGCATGGTAGATTAAGAACATGTCTAATTTGCTTCTAAATTCTGATATTTCTGAAAAATGTCATGCATGTATTCAAGATAAGATTACTATAAAATCTCAAAACTCAATTAATCGAACTTATGATATTCCTAGATGCACATGTGTGTTCTTAACTTAATAAAGACCAATAGACTGGACTTTAGTATAGAGTTGGATGAGATAGATGTGAAATCTAAAACCTTGTTTGCTCTAAATGTAAAAGACGAATTGTCACATCCCAAATCCGAATCACTAAAATTAATGAGTGAAACAAGATACGATTGCCTATACTCAATTCGAGTGCAGGCCAATGATATAGCAACTAATACTACTAAACAACAATAATATTTAAATAAACCATATTATTATCCAAAATAACCGGAAGTCTTTAAACATCAATAAAATGATAGTAAATCCCTTCCTTAAACCAAAGTAAGTCAAAACCAAATATGAAATTAAATCCCTACTCTCGGAAATAAATAACTTAAATATGAAGAAAATCCAGCTTGAGTCCAAGCCTCCTCCCGAACTCATGCCACCATCAGACAAGCCTTAATGTCGCTTTCCTGAAATACGTCGCATGAATGCATGAGCTTGGAAAAACCAGTAAGTATAAGCCCTTATGACCATGCATATAAGACCACTCAAACACACATCAAACAACATGGCTAACATCTTGCAATCAATCACATGCATCATAATGATTGCACAAATATCAAATAATTCAATGAATAATGTAATGGTATGAATGAGAGATGAATGAATAAAATGTATAATAAGAAAATAATATGATATGCAATGCAATGCATATGAGTATGATGTGTATGCAGTGTCGAACCCCCAAGAAATACACCATATCAAATCTATTAGGCTTACGGATACCTGCCAGTAGCCAAAGGGCATTACCCCTATGACCAAGTCTAAGGCGAGAAATCAGGCTTCTTGCATCCATTTTACAGTCGAGCAGCTAGATGAGACTATCACTGGTGTTCCATGCATACAACACGGCTCTAGAGACTTTCAACCCATGGGTCTCAATTACCCAATTTATTTTCAATCTTTAGGGACTCAAACCCATGGATCCAAGACCAAGAGTATCCATTCTCCATGAACATGACCTTGATTTCCTATGTCTACACAAATCCACAATGCATGACTTTTAACCCAAGGACATCACCCCTATGACCAAGACTTATCAAGAGCAACCCATCATAGTGTGCATTCCTTGAAACCCAATGCTAATCACACACCATTGTTCCCAATGATGATCACACACATTTCCCAAAAAAAGATAAATCACATTTCTCCCAATATAAACTAATATTAACCTATATTAATGTAAAACCCCTCCATGTTAATTACCAACATGAGTTTACGGGTCTACATAACCAATCCAGGTAATGAAGCAGCCAGTCCAGGCTCTCAAGTAAGTTAATTAAATTAAATAAAATAATTAACCAATTTAATCAGTCGTCGGCAAACCCTTCGATGGACTGTTCAGTCCACTAAACCATGCAAAAGTGGTGCGAATCTAGGAATTGCACTCCCAAATTCCCGCCAGGTCAATGTGAAACAAAACCCTAACTTTAACACATAGTCTTATGCCATCGGTGGGGTCGTCGGCATATCGACTCACCTTCAGCCACTCAACCAAAGAGCAGTCTATTCTCAGCAGACCCTTCGGTAGATTGGTTAGTCCACTGAAGTACCTCGACAGGCACTAGTGGGTTTACCGACTAGGCTATCGATGATACGAATATTTTCGCATTTCTATTGTGATTCCCAATGCACCCATACCAAATCTATAACCCTTCCTATATGACATGCATGATAACATGTAAATACATAAAACCCATGCATGAAAGACCCATAAAGAATTATCTAAACCATAGATCGCATCCACTTCTTGAATCTTGCATATAACCACATATAAACACAAGAACACACATACTAACATGATTAACATCATATAATATCACATACAAGAATCAAATCATCATAGAACTATGCTCTCATCATTAGATCATGATATAAATATAAAAATCACATCATTCATAATAAGTCATACGATAAGAACCCTAATAGTAGGCCTTACCACAGATCTACAAATATTCATTATGATATACATACATAACTCACAATAAATCATATACGATAAAACATAAAAGCCCTAATAATAGGCCTTACCACAGATCTACAATATTCATTAGGATACACTACATCACATCAACAGGGATACATACCCTCACACCAATAAATATATTAAACATTACACCAAGCATGATTAAGATAGATTTTGTATGGATTAGAATTAAGGAATGTGTATTTACCTCCTAGATCTTTGAGTTTTCTGGATTTCTAGCACTTTATCCAAGCTTTTTCTCTTCTACTTCTAGGACTTTTGAAGTACCACATCTATTCTCCCTATGATCTCCACGAAATTTGGTGTGTTATGGTGTTTGAAACCCTACTTTTCATTATTTATTAGTTGGTTAATCTTTTAGGTCTAATTAGGGATATTTAGTTGAGCAGGACATAGCTGTAATTTTAGCCCTAATATTCTACACGAATTTCACTTAAATTAAAGGTCTATTAATTATTAATTACATTCTTATTAATTTCTTCAAGATTAATTATTAACGCCTTGGGCATTAAGATACCACACTCAAGCCTAATAGCTGCCCAATTACACGTTAGCCTACTTAAGTCATTTAAACCCAGTCCATTAAGCCTTTAATGATCCTGTGAAATGCCTAGCTAGTCTTCCCAAGTGAATTATCAAATAAAATTTTTAATTAGCCCTAAATTTTGGTTCAGAGTGTTACACAAACCATTTTCTTATTTAGATGCTTTGAGTTCTTGTGATGTTCCATAACTAGAAGGCAATGATTATTTTGAAACATATGCACCTGTTGCACGGATTTCATCTATTGGGGTTTTAATTTCTCTTGCTTCAATTCATCAATTAGTTGTCCATTAAATGGATGTAAAAATTTCTTTTTCTAAATGGTGACCTAGACGAGAAGATTTATATGTAGGAACCTAAAGGGTTTATTCTCCTAGGTCAACAAAAGAAAGTTTGCAAATTAGTTAAATCTCTTTATGGCCTGAAGCAAACTCATATGCAGTGGCATGAGAAATTTGACCAAATAGTGTTATCCCATAGTTTTAAGGTTAATGATGCATGTAAGTGTATTTATAGTAAATTCGATTAACGGATATTGTAAAACTGTCATACTCATAACAATTAAAGTTCATTATGTTCAAGTGTGAGTAGGCAGATGTGATGGCACAGGGACGAGGAATTAAGAAAGATGAGTTCGGGTTCACACTTGTCAACGTTAATAGGTTGTTACCCACGCTCCAAGGTATTGTTGAACCTTATGTTTTAGCATCTCAAGTAGAACAAGTATTCTATGTTCAAGACCCAAGTGAACCAAAGTAGCATGCAGTAATAAAGACTAAACCTAGTGATTTGTTCGACATGGATGGCAATTCTACTGGTGTTAATGATGATTTTAGAGAATGAGTCATTTGTAGATCAATGCTTAGATAACACGGAACATCACGAAGATGGTGGTCTTAGTCGGGTAAGGGAGTACTGCCAAGACAAACCGTTGAAGGTGGTGATCTTGGATTGTTACCCACATCCCAACAACGGAATGAGCACACAACACACCTCCTATTGAAGATGGAGAATTAACCAAAGACGAAGAATTAACCGAAGATGAATCGGACTCGAATAAAAATACTTAAGAAAGCGCTTAATGAAATTGTTCCAGTGTATATTTGTATGCGGATGGATCCCAGTATGAAATTTGAATGTTAAATAACTATTTGGAGTGTCCCAGTATGAAATTTGAATATTAAATAACTATTTGGAGTGTCCCGATATGGAATTTCAATGTTAAATAAGTATCTGGACTGTCCCGATATGGAATTTGAATGTTAAATAAGTATCTGGACTGTCCCGATATGGAATTTGAATGTTAAATAAATATCTGGACTGTCCCGACATGGAATTTGAATGTTAAATAAATATCTAGACTGTCCCGACATAGAATTTGAATGTTAAATAACTATCTAGACTATTTCTTAAATGAGATTTGTATGTTAAATAACTATTTGGATGTTAAATAAGTATTTAGACTGTCCCGATATGGAATTTGAATGTTAAATAACTATCTGGACTGTTTCTTAAATGGGATTTGTATGTTAAATAATTATTTGGATGTTAAATAAGTATATGGCCTGTCCCGATATGGAATTTGAATGTTAAATAACTATCCGGGCTGTTTCTTAAATGAGAATTGTATGTTAAATAATTATTTGGATGTTAAATAAGTATCTGAACTGTCCCGATATGGAATCTGAATGTTAAATAAGTATCTGGATTGTCCCGTTATGGAATTTAAATGTTAAATAAGTATTTCGACTGTTAAGATATGGAATTTGAATGTTAAATAACTATTTCGACTGTTAAGATATGGAATTTGAATGTTAAATATTTGATGTTAATGCTTTCCTTACTTATTGTCTTTGCTTCACTGACTTTTCTAACATGTTTTTTTTTTCTTTTTCTCTTAAATCTCAAATATGACAGACGGCTCCCAGGATGATGTCAGGCCCTCCCAGGATGATGTCGAGACCTCTACACAGCCACCCGCACCGAAGAGATGTCGAGTCCCGACCCGGTGCCTGGACCGTAGGGCAGAAGATGTTGGTCCAACTAGATCATTTAGGGGTTCCTATCGGCGAGCCTGGAGTAAAGTTGTCAAGCTATCTTGGTTTTCTAGCTCGGGATGCCCAGTTGTTTAGATTGAATGCCCCAAGCTGGAGAGCAATCACGCTAGAGCCTTAGGAGCGTACCTAGCTATTGATTAATGTATATTTTTTCTACTTTCTTAAGTATTATAATTTTTCTACTTGCCAATGTTTTTTTACTTTCTAATATAATTTTTCTACTTTCTAATGTAATTCCTCATTTTCCTTGGTTTGTGCAATGCAGCAAAAATTTGACATCCCAGCTCACCGGTGCTAATATTGTTTGGAATCCATTGGGAAAAAATGGAGGGAATATAGGACATCCTTAAGAAAAAAATATTTAAAAATTCCTCGACAATGCGAGGCGGTACGAAAATTGTCCCAAGAACTATCCAGAAGTCCAGTGGCGTAACTTGATCGCCCTATGGAATTCTGATAGGGCCAAGGTTTGATGTATTGTATATATTTTATATTTCCTTATTGTCATGGACTACAAATTACAATAAATAATTAACACCTACTTGTTGATTATGTGATGCAGAACTTGAGCAAGATAAATAAAACGAACAGATCAAAGCAATATCTCATGCATACGTCTAGCTCAAAGAGCTTTGCTAGGTGAGGGAAGAAGAGGTAAATTTCTAATAAGATATTATCTACTAGGTTAATAATTTTTTTTTAGAATTTTACGGAATTTGATAACATGTCTTTTTTTTTTGTGTTCTAATAGCAGCTGAAGACTGGATCCAAACAGACGGTCCCTCGGGTAGCTATCTTTTCGAGGACACATACAAAAACGAGTGGAGAGCCTGTCTCTGCTTTTGCAGCTTCCTTGATAGTAAGTAACCTCAAGTTTTTTTTTTGTTCTTTATGTTTCATTTATTTTGGGGTGGCGTGGGGGTGGTGTG
>JAUPMG010260441.1:0-20591 GCA_031762675.1 Pachysandra terminalis
CCTTGGGCATGTTGTATCCAGAAATGGTATTTCTGTGGATCCGGCCAAGGTTAAGGCAGTTCTTGGTTGGGAGCGACCTAAGAATGATCTTGAGATCAAGAGTTTCCTAGGACTTGTGGGTTACTATAGGAGATTCGTTGAGGGATTCTCATCCATTTCGGCACCTTTGATTCGTTTGACTTAGAAGAAAGTCAAATTCTCTTGCTATGAGCAGTGTGAAGCTGCTTTTGAGGAGCTGAAGAAGAGATTGGCATCGGCACCTGTTCTAGTTGTGCCAGTTGCAGGTCGGAAGATGGAAGTCTACACTGACGCATCATTACAAGGTTTATGAGCTGTTTTGATGCAGGAGGGTCGTGTTGTGGCTTATGCTTCACGACAACTTAAGTTCATGAGCGCAACTATCATACTCATGATCTAGAGTTGGCCGCGGTAGTTTTTTGCTTTGAAGCTTTGAAGGCATTACCTGTATGAAGAGGAGTTCGAGTTGCTTTCAGATCATAAGAGCTTGAAGTACATATTCACTCAGAAGGATCTGAATATGTGCAGACTTGGGAGTCCAGCCTTCAGATCGGCAGTGTGATGGTTTCTTGTTCAGCCTTTAAACCATCATTGGAGCAGAAAATTGCAGAGTTTTAGAAGAATGCTATGGATTTACTTGCACTTGCAGCGGACGACAGCAAGCCAGAGTGGATTGTACATCCTGACGGTTTGATCAGATTTCGAGGCAGACTTTATGTATCGGCGAACGAGAACACCAAGAGAGAGATCTTGGACGAGGCTTATAAGTCGCGTTATTCCATTCATCCGGGGAGCACAAAGATGTACAGAGATCTAAGTCAGCATTGTTGGTGGCCAGGTATGAAGAGAGAGATAGCTCAGTATGTGGCACGGTGTCTCACTTGCCAACAGGTGAAAGCTGAGCACATGGGATCAACAGGACTACTTCAGCCGTTGCCGATTGCATAATGGAAGTAGGAGCATATCACCATGGACTTTGTGAGCGGATTGCCAAAGACTCGCGGGAGCTTGGATTCGATTTGGGTGAATGTTTATCGATTGACACACTTTCTACTGGTTTGGACTTCAGCTACAACTGAGGAGATTGCTAAACTGTACGTTCGGGGTGATCTTGAGACTACACGGAGTTCCTGTCAGCATCGTTTTAGATCAAGGATCTTTTTTCACTTCGAGATTTTGGGAAGCATTGCAGAAAGCTTTGGGTACGAGGCTTGATTTCAGCACCGCTTGTCACCCACAGACGGATGGTCAGATTGAGAGAGACAACCAGGTCCTTGAGGACATGTTGCGAGCTTGTGTGACGGATTTTGGACGCAGTTGGGGAGAGCATCTACTGCTAGTGGAGTTTTGCTACAAAAAGGATTTTCATGCGAGTATTGGCATGGCACCTTTCGAGGCGTTGACAGAAGTGTCGTTCACCTGTATGTTGGTCAGAAGTGGGAGAGGATAGCATCCTTGGACCCGAGCTAGTGCAACAGAGCATTGAGACAGTGAAGCTTATTCGGGAGAGATTGAAGGTAGCTCAGAGTAGGCAGAAGAGTTATGTAGACAAGAGAGGGCGAGAGCTAGATTATGCAGTTGGAGATCACGTATTTCTCAAGGTTTAACCGTTGAAGGGAGTTATGCGTTTCGGCAAGAAAGGGAAGTTAGAACCTCGTTTTGTCGGACCCTTCGAGATACTTGAGTGTATTGGACTTGTTGCTTATCGAGTGGCTTTATTGCCTCAGCTATTGGCGATTCATGACGTATTTCACGTATCACTTCTATGGAAATATGAGCCAGACCCTTCGCATGTGCTAGATTGGACGCAGCTAGATCTTCAAGAAGATGTCACTTATGTCGAGAACCCTTTGCGGATTCTAGATCGTAAGGAAAAAGTGTTGCGGACTAAGACGATGCCATTGGGGAAGATTTAGTGGGGACATCATGATGAGACAGAAGCTTCTTGGGAGCGTGAGAGATTCAGGAGCGCTACCCGCATTTGTTCGAGGATTGTGATATGCAATTTCGGGGATGGAATTCTTTTAAGGGAGGTAGGTTGTAATGACCTAAATCCACTTAAGGATTCCCACCTTTTAATGTTATAATTTTTTTCTAGATTTAAGGGCATTGTTCGCATTTATTTAATACATATGTATTATTATAAATGCTAATTGGATTGATTTATGTTACTATCTATTAGTTGGGGTTATTTGGATATTATAAATAGTATGGGGTTTTGATTGTAATGAATCAAAACAAATTATAGAGCT
Source organism: Pachysandra terminalis (assembly GCA_031762675.1). Taxonomy (NCBI): domain Eukaryota; kingdom Viridiplantae; phylum Streptophyta; class Magnoliopsida; order Buxales; family Buxaceae; genus Pachysandra; species Pachysandra terminalis. The sequence continues at coordinate 2,271 of JAUPMG010260441.1, forward strand.
TCCGTTTTGAACGCACGTCCCATAGGCAACTTATTTTGCTTTTGGAAGTTTAGGCTTTGTGTTTTGGATAGGTTTAAAAGAGAATTTAGGGTTTCATTCTCTCCTATTGCTTTGGGATTTTTGATCTGAACTCTTGTAAGATGCTGTAGAGAAAAAGAGAGGAAGAAGAAGACAATTTCGTGGAGAACTTCGACGCCGAAGCACGTGGACGAGTTGGTGATTGCAGCCCTTATTCGCTAGACGAAGAGTGTTCCTGAGAGTGCTAAGAAACTCTATTTGAATCAGGTAAGTTGCGTAGGGATGATCATAGTCTTTGATTGAGATCAATGTATTGTTTTTAATATAGTGAATATATGGTTTTATCGATTGATTGAATGGTTAGATCATTGTTTGAATGAGTTTTGAATGTTCTAATATTGTTTTAAAGGTGTTTTCGGAAGTCTATATGTATTTACAAGAGATTTTGAATGTATTAGAATGCCTAGAATTGGATTTAGAAACTCACGGAAAAATCCAAAAAAACCCAGAATCGTACAGATCGGTAGGCTTTGGTCCACCGATGCCTCTGTCGACGGAGACCAGTTTATAGACAAAATTAGCTATTCGGCAGGCTTCGTTCCACCGACGTTTCTACCGGCGACCACCAGATTTCATAAAGAGGTTCGGTCCACCGACCACTTCATCGATAGAGACTGTTTTCTAGACCAATTTGGCTATTCGGCAGGCTTCGGTCCACCGACGCCTCTGCCGACATACCAGTAGTTTGCACAATAAGTGGTGTTTTCGTGAGGGTAACTTAGATGGATGGTGTAGGACTTCGGCCATTGGTGTTGTTGGTTTCCGGAAGCAAGACATGACCATGGTATGTCAATCTTAGTGTTTCGATGTGTTGGTTGTCATCATTCCATCTTAGTTGACCCTTGGTAGTTGTGGATTTGTAGCAGTCTATAATTGTGTGTTGTGATAATGTTGGAAGTTGGTGAACGTATGCAATCAGATTATCCGAGTGTATGGGAACTCGGATAGTTTCTGTTGTAGACCTTCACTTGATATCCACTTAATGCATTACATGCTAGGTTGATGTCAAATGATAAGTTTACCGTGAGGTAGAAATCTAAGGAGAAACAAATGCGATGCCTCCGGACTGGGTTGACTATATACCTTGTGGAGTGAAAGGGCCCACAGAAACTAGGGTAGGATGCTTACGAGCGCCTATACAGGTTCGCTACCCCTCGAGTATTGTTCACTCGAAAATTAGTCATACTGTATGGCAGCCTTCGTGCCATGGGTTAGTGCCTGGAACAGAGAGGGGATTCCAGTAATTCCTTAGATACGTCCTAAAGTGGCCTTGTCGTTGGGAGTGTGGTATGAGGTTTGCTTACCATGAGATCTTGATCTTAGTTCATTACATTGTGTATATCCATCATTGTTTGATGCATTCATTCTAGGTCATTTGAGTGATTTCATCTCATCTCATTCCATCTCATTTAAGTTACTCATCTTGCATCATATTTAGTTGATTATGTTGGACTTGTCATCATTTTATTATCGGTTTATTATGGTACTAACCCTTGTGAATGATTCCATGAGAGGACGGGTGAACATTCCTTTGCTTCTTACTGAGCATCATAGGCTCACGCAACGTTTTATGTTGTAGGATGGGAAGAGGAAGGTTTACTCTAGTTGGAGTTGCTGCATGGATTGTCTTGTTGCTTTACCTGCTTGCTTGCTTTGCTTTTAGTTTACTGCTTTTCACTCCAGATGAAGTTAAACTATTATACTTAGTTTATGTGGTTGATGTATTATGAGGATCCTTTGGACGTAGTGGTTGGATTTTGGATTTTGTTTTGTTTAGCCCCTGCTAAGGCCTTGCACTGTTTAATTTATACTTTGGAATTTATGTAGTTGTTAGCTTCCGCATTATGATTTATTGAATGGAAGTATTTTATTACTTTTATTTGCTTATGTTGTGGTAGAAATCCACGGTCCAGTTGTGGATCCTGAAGGTCTCACCTTGAGATCCGAGCAATTCTCTCATTGGGATTTATGCTACGGATTTGGGGCGTGACATATTGGTATCAGAGCATAAGGTTTGCTCAGAATACGGTTGATTTTGGTTAGAGACTATTCGTGCTTGGTATCACATAGAAATTGAGTATTAGGTGGAGAAACATAAAAACCACTATAGGATTGTGTGATGCGTGCTATTGTTTGCTGATTGTGCTTATATATGTACTTTATGCTTACTAGGAGGTGTACCTTGTGAGACCTAAATGGCTGTTTGGGTGTTTATGTTGCGCCACAATTCGAGACATGGGAATCTCAAGGATTCCAAGGAAACGACCTTCGGATCCACCTCGTGGATACTGATACCAACCAAAACATCAACCCTTAAATGGTTGAATCATAGTCTAAATAAACGATATAATTAGCGAAAGTCTGTCTAGAATAAAATTATTGCCTAACCAAACCAGTCGAGTCATCAACCCACGAGTAAAGTAATAAAGTCTAAGATATCTCTATTACAAATTTCGCCCTCGAAGGGGTCAAACCAAGTTAATTAAAAACCATGCATACACTATTCATGAAAATCAGGTACTGGAAACCGAAAGGGTCTCTCCTCCAAACAGGCACATCAAACGAGCATATTATCTGTAGTGTTAATGGTCAGTCGAAGCCTAGTAAAGAAATCCTATGAGTCTACAATACTTACTTTTATGCATGTAAACCAACACAATTCATTTCATGCATTTCATTCAGCACATAATATCACAGTCATATGTGTATTATCATGTCATCATACTACATATCTCATACTAGCATGAATACAACAATGGTCATGTAATAGTATATTTCACATGAATACCACAACATATCAAACATAGTTATCGATAGATTTCCAACATGATCCCATCATGTTCAAGCAGATTCCCACTTGGTTCTACAATGTTCCAAACAAACAATCATCCACGCACACACATGGTCCCACCATGTTACACATCACCCACATAGTCTAACTATGTTTCACAACAAGCACCACATGGTTCCACCATGCTACAGCCAATCAACCTATACTAATATACCACACATCTAGCACATAACCATTCCTTTAGGGACTTGCACCCATAGATGAAGATTCCTGTACTATTCCTTTAAGGACTTGCACCCACGGTGGAAATGCCCCTTATTCACACAATCAAATACACATATATACTCATAGTCTCACTATGATCATAAACCACATTTATCACCATTCTTTTAGGGACTTTCACGCACGGTAGAAGTACACCCTGACAATCCTTTCCTTTAGGGAGTTTCACCCACGATGGAAACACACCTATCCATGTTCTTGCCTTTAGGGACTTTCACCCACGGTGGAAGCTCACCTATCCACAAGATCGCACCTTGCTACGGCCAATGTAACCCAATCACAATCAGTCACAAATACATCAGGAATCAGAATGTACATGCATCATAATCAATTCAAATGCAATGCGGTGCAATGCAAGGTATGATGCAAGACTAGAGTGAAATAAGATGCAGTGCAATGCAAGGTGTCACCAGGCCTAGCCCAGTCACGTGCTCATTCCAACTCACAACCATATAACCCAATCTTTTTAGGGACTTGCACCCACGGTGGAATCACACCATATATATGACCTTTAGGGACTTTCACCCTCGGTAGCAACACCTTTACAATCCGTTCTTTTAGGGGCTTGCACCCACGGTGGAATCACACCATACATACGATCTTTAGGGACTTTCACCCACGGTAGCAACACCTTTACAATCCGTTCTTTTAGGGGCTTGCACCCATGATGGAATCACATCGTATATACGACCTTTAGGGACTTTCACCCATGGTAGCAACACCAGTCAAATTCTTGCCTTTAGGGACTTTCCCCCACGGTAGCAATACCTATCAAATCACTTGCCTTTAGGGACTTTCACCCATGGTGGAATAACATCCTTACCAAACCTTCATTTAGGGACTTTCACCCATGGTGGAGTACACCCGTATCATGCATTGCCTTTAGGGATTTTCACCCACGGTGGAATACACACCTATCCACAACATCATTCAAGTCATTCTAACACAAATACAATCACAATCATGGATACTCATGGTACCCTCATCCAACATAATAGTCAATCATCAAAGTTAATTATAAATCAAACCTATGTCATTGTTCAATGTTATTAGCACCATTCAACCAAACAAAGACTACATAATCATTTCTAATCCCACTAATCTTGTATTGAGATCCTAAGACCTTGTCTAACACCTATGAGTCAAGATTACCTCATATTCCATTTGAATCAGTCCAAGAATTCTGAATTCTTGTCCTTTTCCCATACTTTTATTGATTCTTTCATATCTAAACCTTTTGTACACAAACCATCCATATAGACATGTGTACAACACATTGGGGATCCTCCCCATGAAATTTGAAGTCATTTGGACTTCGGTAGCTGCCAAGTGTCCTACCGAAGGTCTCGGTAGCACTACTACCGAATCTCGGTAGCAAGTCCAGAGAGCACTTCATTTTTCTTAAATTTGGTAGTTACTCGGTAGCTGCCAAATGACCTACCGAAGGTCTCGGTAGCATGACCTGAAAGCATACATTTTTACTAGTTTTCCATATCTAAATCGGTAGCTGCCGAGCTACCCACCGAATGTATAATTTGGGCTAAAATCTGGGTTTTGATTAGGGTTTTGAACTTCTAATCAAACCTAAGGATTTCTAAGGTTCTTAGCACTCAAAAATAAGTCTCTAATCCTACAAATAAATCACAACAACAAACACATAATATTTTCATAGATTCAACAATTAAATATTAGTATTTAATCATAGATTTGAACACGAAGCATGGATCATGAAAACTAATGGAATATATGGAACATAGCGACATAAAAATCATATAGATCAACAAGCATGCTTACATTGTTCTTAATCCATCTAGATCTTAGATCTAGGCATGTTAAGCATCCATAATACAAATCAACTATACCTATAGCATTGATTCAATCCACAAAATTAAGTACCGTAATAACGTAAGAATCCCTACCTCGTTTCTTAAGCTTTCCTTCTTAGATATGTTTCTTGCAGATTCTCCAGCAATGGTTGATCACCACTTCCTCTTCCTCCATTGTCTTTCTTCCTTCTCTCTTTTCTCTACAGTAAAACCCATATTTGGTTTTCTTCTCAAGGTTTGTGACGACTAGGGTTTGGTTCTCCCTTTCTCTTAAACATCAAAACCCTAACTTACCCTCTCAGAAACACTATTCACGTTACTATTCATTGACCCCTCTTGCCAACCTCAAAAACTAATTAATTTTACTTCTTTACCCTTTTTTAACTCTCCTCATACCTAACCAATAGGTAAGGTAACTTCTCCACTAAGATTCCTCCCTAAACTTACTAATTTACCCCTAATGACTTGGTCAAATGACACCTCCATCCCCTTTGTCTTACACGTCCAAATCAAACCCTAACTTTCATAAGGTTTCTAAATTACTTAAGTGGCCCCATAAGTAGTTTTAATTGCAAATCCTACTTATATCAATTATTTAAATACCCAAACCTATATAATCTTCACAAGGGTTTATTGGTAATTATAATTAAATTTTATAAATTATAATTTAAGGACATGGGTCGCTACAGTTTAGATGCCAGGAAGGAGAAGGAACGCTTCCGTTTGGGAGAATTCTGCTGCTAGGACTGAGGTTGACGCAAACCCTCAGATGGCGAACGCATTTCAGATCTTGGGTGACTTAGCCCAGTCTTACTGTGGCCCAGTACTAGGACCGGTTCGCGATGCAGTCCCGTTATGCACCTCACATGGTTGCAAACGAGGCAGACAAGGCAGCCAAGTTCGAGGAAGGTTTGCGGTATGATATTCGATCCAGAATTGTTCCTTAACGTCTGAAGACCTACACAGAAGTCCTTGAGTGCGTTAGGCGTGTGGAACGAGACATGGACAGATCGAGAGCATTGAGGGATCAGCCCAAGTCAGACAGGAGTGGCAGTAGTGGCGGTGGGAGATACCAGCCATATCACGCTAGACCAGGCCGGGGCTGGCAGCAGAGATCAGACTCTCAATGAGAGAGGACTCCACCCAAAGTTACGGCAGCACTAGCAACACTTGTTGCACCTGCAGCACTAGCATGTGACGCGACACGTCAGCCCCTTCCACCTCAGGACCAGACGTTCCCTGGGAGAGATAAGAGGACTTGCCACAACTGCGGCAAGGAAGGACATCTTCAGCGATTTTGTAGAGCACCGAGGAGAGATGGACAACCTACAGCTTAGCAGGGCAGAGTTCACACACTTACCGACGCTGATGTTCCCTATGAGGATAGCGCTATCAATGCCGTGGTAGAAGGTATCATTCATCTGTTTCACACTCTAGTTCGCCTGTTATTTGACTCTGGTGCATCCCATTCTTTTATCTCCTCACGTTGCATGGCTTTTATTGGTTTACACCCTTCTGTGTTAGAGCATCCTCTGTGTATTGCCAACCCAATTGGGGGTATCGCAACTCTCCGCCGAGTTTGCAAAGTTTGTGTGGTTAGATTAGGTGACCTGAACTTGGAGGCAAATCTGATGTGTTAGATATGCCTGAGTTTGAGGTGATCCTTGGGATGGACTGGCTTTCGGCCTATCATGCCAGGATTAATTGTTTTGAGAAATCTGTTCTTTTTCGTCTTCCTGGAGATAGATGCTTGACAATCCGTGGATCGGAGAAGGATTGTTATTAGTCCGACTTCCTATTTGCTACAGAAAGCGTCCATAAGCTATTTTTGGAGGATATCCTTGTGGTGAGAGACTTTGGTCACGTATTTTAGGAAATTCTGGGCTTACCACCTAAAAGGGAGGTAGATTTTTTCATAGAGCTTATTCCTGATACCAGCCCTATTTCGCTTGCGACTTACAGAATCACACCGATCGAGATGCAAGAGCCAAAGGCTCAGTTAGATGATTTGATCGCCCTTGGTTTGATCAGACCCAGCACATCACCTTGGGGAGCGCTAGTTATCTATGGGAAGAAGGACGGTTCTCTATGACTTTGCATCAACTACGGATAGCTAAGCAGAGTCACTGTGAAGAACAAGTACCCATTGCCGAGGATTGACGATCTTTTCGACCAGTTGCGAGGAGCGCAGTATTTCTCGAAGATCGACTTTAGATCTGAATATCATCAGCTGAGGATTTGAGACGGAGATATTCAGAAGACGGCCTTTCGTACCAGATGTGGTCGCTATGAGTTTGTCGTTATGCCATTCGATTTGACGAACGCGATTGCAGCTTTGATGGAACTTAGGCATCGGGTGTTTCAATCTTTTCTTGATCGCTTTGTGGTGATTTTAGTGGATGATATACTTGTGTATTCGAGATCTGTAGTGGAGCATGTGGAGCATCTGTAGATTGTTCTTCAGACCTTGTTTAACCAGCACTTGTATGCTAAGTTGAAGAAGTCCGACTTCGGGAAGGAAGAGGTCAAATTCCTTGGGCATGTTGTATCCAGAAATGGTATTTCTGTGGATCCGGCCAAGGTTGAGGCAGTTCTTGGTTGGGAGCGACCTAAGAATACTCATGAGATCATGAATTTCCTAGGACTTGCGGGTTTCCTACAGGAGATTCATTGAGGGATTCTCATCCATTTCGGCACCTTTGACTTGTTTGACTCGGAAGGAAGTCAAATTCGCTTGGGATGAGTAGTGTGAAGCTGCTTTTGAGGAGCTGAAGAAGAGATTGACATCGGCACCTGTTCTAGTTGTGCCAGTTGCAGGTCAGAAGATGGAAGTCTACATCGACGCATCATTACAAGGTTTAGGATTTGTTTTGAAGCAAGAGGATCGTGTTGTGGCTTATACTTCACGGCAACTTAAAGTTCATAAGCACAACTATCCTACTCATGATCTAGAGTTGGCCGCGATGGTTTTTGCTTTGAAGCTTTGGAGGCATTACCTGTATGAAGAGGTGTTGAAGTTGTTTTCGCATCATAAGAGCTTGAAGTACATATTCACTCAGAAGGATTTGAATATGCATCAGAGGAGATGGATAGATCTTGTTGCTGACTACATTTCAATGCTTAGCTACTATCCAGGTAAAGCTAACGTGGTGGCAGACGCTTTGAGTCGCAGACTGTGAGGAGTTCTTGCGCAGTTGATGAGGCAGGAGTGGAGACTTCAGGAGATCATTGCAGACTTAGGAGTCCAGTCTTCAGATCGGCAGTGTGATGGATTCTTGTTCAGCCTTGTGGCTAAACCATCATTGGAGTAGCAGATTGCAGAGTTTCAGAAGAACGCTATGGATCTACTTGCAGCGGACGACAGCAAACCAGGGTGGATTGTACATCCTGATGGTTTGATCAGATTTCGAGGCAGACTTTGTGTACCAGCGGACGAGAACGTCAAGAGAGAGATCTTGGACGATGCTAATAAGTCACGTTATTCCATTCATCCGAGGAGCACAAAGATGTACAGAGATCTACGTCAGCATTATTGGTGGCCAGGTATGAAAAAAGAGATAGCTCAGTTTGTGGCACAGGGTCTCACTTGCCAACAGGTGAAAGCCGAGCACAGGAGATCAGCAGGACTATTTTAGCCATTGCCGATTGTAGAATGAAAGGGGGATCATATCACCATGGACTTCGTCAGTGGATTACCGAAGACTCGCGGGAGCTTGGATTCGATTTGGGTGATCGTTGATCGATTGACCAAATTTGCACACTTCTATCGGTTCGGACTTCAGCTACTGTCGAGGAGTTTGCTGGACTTTACGTTCGGGAGATCTTGCGACTACATAGAGTTCCTGTCAGCATCGTTTTAGATCGAGGATTTTTTTTTTGGAAAGTTAGGTTTAGTTTATTAATAACATGAAAATAAGGATGTTACAATCCAAAATATAAGGCTGGACATAGCCAGCAAAATGGGCTAACAAGTAGACTAGCCTAAGAAGATAACCAAAGTACAAGGAAATGTAGTAGTGCCATAGGTTATACTGTGGTTGCACTGATATTCTAGTCAGAAAAGAGCCTGCTGATATGGCTTGTGTCTTGACCACAACATGTCTTAGTAGAGAAAGAACCTCTCACATCATCTTTTATACAAGATAATAAGAAATCAAGGTCATTGATTGTGTTCTTAAATATCCTTGAGTTTCTCTCTCCAGAGGTGGTAAATGGTGGCATTAAAACTCAGGCATAAAATTCTGCTTTTTATGCCATCAGATCTAAAGTTTTGGCTGCACCAATCAATCTCCTCAGGCCAAGGAAGTGGTGACCTGCTAATACCTGATATCAACAAAACTTGGGACCATAGCCAAGTGGAAAAATGTCATGCAAAGAAAAGATGTTCCACAGATTTCTCAGCAGATTTACAGAGACAACAGCTAGATTGAGAGATGATACCCAATTTGAGGAGTTTGTCTTGTGTGAGAAGCCATTTTTTAAGTGCCAGCCAAGATATGAAGCTATGCTTTGGGATAGCCCCTTTAAACCAGATTAAGTGTGCCTAGATCACCTTTTCAGCATGTTGTCTACAGACCTCCCAAGTCTCCTTTATAGAGAAGTTGCCTGATCTGGAAGGGAGCTAAGTGATCCTATCATTTGGGATATTGTGGATTTTGACCAGGTGAAAATGATCCCATAAGGCATGTAAATCAGTATTGGGTGTTGATCTCCACTGTCCAGATTGCAGCAACTGCTCCACTCTGTCTTCAAGTGTAAAACCAACCCTATGGATTACTCTAGGAGTAAAGTGATTAATCAAGGGGCTGTTTGGGTGCCACATGTCCCACCAAATCCATGTGTTCTTGCCATCTGCAATTTGAACACCACTAAGAATTTTAGCTTTATCTTTGATTTTAAGGATTTTCTTCCAATTCCAAGAACAGCTGGATGGAGGTCTAGTACACCAAAAATTCTTGTGTTTTATGAGGTGGGCATGTACCCAGTTCACCCATAAAGACTTTCTCCTGCTCAAGATATGCCATACAAGCTTATATATAGCAACTTGATTCCAATGTAGTGAATTAGATGTTCCTAGCCCACCCTCATCCTTTGGAAGACAGATCTCAGTCCAAGCCACCTTGCACATCTTCCTTTTGTGTTCATTTCCATCCCAAAGAAATCGGTAACAGATTTGGTTCAGGTTTTTTAGAATTCTCTTTGGGAGAATGAAGTTGGAGCACCAATGTACTTGAATGGAAAACAAGACTGCCTTTATCAGTTGTAATCTGTCAGCATAGCTCAGGTTCTTAAATTTCCAGCTCTGAGTTCTGCGGTAGGTTCTGTGTAGTAGATCTCTACAGTCACTGCTCTTTAGCCTGGAGGAGATTAGGGGGCACCATGGTACTTAATGGGCAAATAATCAGCTTCAATCCCTCATAAGTTAAGGATCTGATTTTTCACTTCTGGTTCAATGGTAGCAGTAAATAGAAAAGACTTCCTATAGTTGATTGATAAACCAGTGAAGTTCTTGAATGTATCCAATGCATTCATTAGGAATTCAGCAGACCCAAGGTGACCAGTAGCAAAAAGGAATAGGTCATCAACAAAATTTATGTGGGTAATTCTTGGATTTGCGCACTTTGGGTGGAAGCTGAAATCCTGAAAGCTAAGCTGTCTATTGATGCAGCACACAAGGTATTCCATACATATAGTGAATAAGTAAGGGGATAAAGGATCCCCTTGTCTTAAACCTTTTTGTCCCGTAAAGAAACCATTTAAGACCCCATTAAAAGAAATAGAGTAGGAAGCTGACCTTGTCAGCCCCATGATCCAACTTTTGAATTTTTGTGGGAATTGTCATGCTTCAAACATCATGTCAAATGCATCCCACCTAATGTTGTCATAAGCCTTTTTCAAATCGATCTTGTAAGCTGCTCTTGGTTTGCCTTTGTTCAAGTGATAGTCACTTACCAGTTCATGGGTGTGCTGGATATTATCAGATATAAGCCTACCTGGTAAGAATGATGTTTGTTGATCACCAATCAAATCTCCCAGTATTGGTTTGAGTCTATTGGTAAGCAGCTTTGCAATACATTTGTAGATGGTGTTTACACAGGATATTGATCTGTAATCCTCCACCCCATTGGGATTATGTCCCTTTGGCACCAAAGTTATGGAAGTGTGGTTGACTTGCTTGAGGAGTTTGCCACAACTAAAGAAGTCATTGATAGCACAACAGAGATCTTGACCAGCTATTTCCTAGGTTGCCTTGAAGAACTTTGCTGTGTATCCATCAGGGCCAGGGGCTTTGTCATCCTTCAGGCTAAACAAGCAGGCTTTAATTTCATCCTGAGAAAATTCTTTTATCAGTTCAGCAGCTACTTCATCAGCAAGAACCATGTTAACAGTGGGGATTACAGGGGGGAGGTCCCTGGGGGGGGGGGGGGGGGGGGTGTGGTTCTCCAAGCTGGCATTTGTGGTATTCAACAAACTTTTCAGCTATAAGACCCTGATCCAGAATACAGCTACCATCATCAGTTCTGAGAGATAGGATTTTGTTCCTTGATCTATGAGCAATCAGGGACTTGTATATTTTTTTTGAGTTATTGTCTCCCTCTTACAGCCGTTGAACTCTTGACTTTTTTCTGAGTTGATATTCATTTTCCCTAAGGAGAGCACAATAAAGGGAGAATTTATCAGGTTCCTCTTTTTTAAGGTGAGTTCCAAGCCCCTCTATCATAGCAATCTGTAATTTTGTAAGTTCCTCCTTGGTCTTCAGAATTATATTCTGAATGTCAGAGAATTCCTCCTTACTCCACTGTTTCAGCTTTGATTTGAGCCTTTTCAGTTTTGCCACTAGTCTGAACATAGGTGTTCCACTTATCATGCCAGCCCAAGAATCTTTAACAATTGTTAAAAATTCAGGGTGGTTCACCCAATGATTGAAAAACTTGAATGGGGTTTTACCCTTGGGACCATCCTCCATCATTCTAACCAGACAAGGTGAATGATCAGAAGTGCCAGGAGGTAAGAATTCTGCTTCAGAAGCTAGGAAGTGTTGAAGCCAGACTTGGTTAATGATAACTCTATCCAGCTTGCGTAAGATTCTATCATTTGAGTGGTTTTTATCATTCCATGTGAATTTGCAGCCTTTAAACCTCAAATCAGTTAGCCTAATTGTATCAAGGCAATCATTGAATTCCTTGGTTGCTTGGAAATTAATATCCCTTCTTCCCTCCTTCTAACAACTGTACCTAACTACATTGAAGTCTCCAATAATTAACCAAGGGTAGTAAGTCTTAACACTAATAAGGTCTCTCCACAAAGGTCTCCTCTCATTCACATCATTTGATCCATAAACAAAAATAGTAAGGGGAGCTTGTTTTGTAGTTTTGATGACCAATTGGCCATGAACCCTTTGATTTGTACACAGAATTGGATCAAAGCTAACATCTTCTTCTTTCCAGCATACCCAAATCCCGCCCCTACTAGAATTGGGGTAATTGAGGTAACTTGCCCAACCAGGTGCAATGAGATTGCAGATATCCTGTGCTTTCTTTTGTCTGAATTTTGTTTCAACTAATGCAAAAATACTATGAGAGTAGCTAGAGAGTAAGTTTCTTACCTCTTTATGCTTGATGGGTCATTTAGGCCCCTAATATTCCAGCATATGATGTTCAGCATTAGGGAGGTCAGTTAGGGGATGACTCACCACCAAGGTTGATTGGTATTGTAGAGCTGGCATTCAGAATGATGCTATCACTGCTCAGATCACCATCAGGATGGAGACATTCAACCTTGTTAGGTGATGTATGGATATTTATGTCACAAGCCAGATTAGATACATGAAATTCTGATATAGTGCTGTTATTCAGTAGTATATCTTCCTTTGTGGCTTGAGAGGGGTAATTCCCCAATGTAATGGTGCTGCCCCCCCAACATTCTTAGGATCTCCAAGCCCATTACTGATCTGTGCTTCTTGGGCGTTGACACTCACATTACCCCCTGATAGAACTTCAGTTTGCACTGATACAACATTGGGTTGGGCTCTCTTCTCCTTCTGTAGATCACCATCAGCATGGATTTTAGTAATCTTCATTGAATTCCCACTAGGCTCTTGCTGAGCAAATTTTCTGACAATAGGAACCAACTGTCTAGGCTGTTTGGCTAAAGTTGGGCAAGCCTTAGTCCAGTGCCCAAAACAGTTACACTGAGAGCAAAATTGAGGTTTCCAGGTGTATTCCACCTCAATGCCCACTAAATCCTCAATAAGAGGATTTCTAGAAATATTGAGTGAAATCTGGTTAGGAAGGGTTGACTTTGTATCAATTTCCACACAAACTTTTGCAAAATTCATTAGAGAGCAATCTTTGGTGGCCTTTTCAATATTGAGAGGTTGGCCAATTGGGCAATGTGGCTGAGCCCCTCAGGTGTCCAAAGTTCCGGAGGAACATTGAAGAGTTTTACCCAAATAGGGACAATGTTCAAGTTCTCCTTCTGTAATTTCATCTTGGGTGTCCATTCTTTGAGAACTAGCAATCTCCCAGCCATATGCCAGGGCCCAGCAGCTAATACTCTATCCCTCACTTCTTTACAAGCAAATTTAAAAAAGAAAAAACCTGTATTGTTTGCTGTTACCTCAACAGCTCCATGTTTACCCCAAAGCCTCTGAGCTAAGGTGTTCACCACATGGAGGGGGAGTCTCTTGTCCAAAAAATTTCCAACTAGAGTACCTTCCCATATAGCGGCTCCAGCCCTAATGACATCATTTGGGGGGGGGGGGGGGTAATAATAACTCCGCCATCCTTGATAGCTGGAGGGAAAAATTCCAGTTGTCTGTTGAAAGCTGAAGAAGACTATGAAAATAAGCTAGACCAAGGCTTAGGGCTCTGTGTCAAAAGCACAGTATCAGGAGTAGTAGTAGGGGCTAATCTTGACGAGATGTGTACAGACGAGCTAGACGAGTCTGCAGCAGGGCAGCAAGTAGGGGGAGACCAATGGTTTCTCTCAATGCATGTATAGACTTAGCAGGATTCACACAAGCTGGAATTGATTGGGATGGTCAGATGGCATCTTGGTCAACAACCCAGACGAGGCAGGGGACAAACCCAAATGAGGAAATTAAGCATGAGACGCTAGCTCAAATGGCAGGGAGGAAAAAGAAGGAGGAGAGAAAAGGCGGGAAAGAAGGGGTTATGAAAAGGAACCCGACGGGTCAGACTGGAAATCCGACCCGACCTGGGAAGAGAGAGGAGAAGGTGAGTAGGGAGGAAAAACCCGACCCGCCAAGGATCCACCTGTAGGAACAGGGACAGTAGCAGTGGGGAAGGGAGGAACTGGAGAGAAAGGGGGGGGGGGAGAGGGGCCAATGGGGGAAGAAGAACCAGGGGATGGCAGACTGGGGGCGAGATGGGATGGAGAAAGGCAAGCTCAGGATGTGGGGGTATAGGAGCAGGAGACTCAGGGGATGCAAGAGTCTCGGACAGAGGAGATGAAAGGATCGGAGGGAGGGGAGGGATGGGAGAGGATGTAGCTAGATTGCATCCACTTGCACTAGGAAAGCAAGGAGGAGAGGGGCGGGAAGACGAGGAAGGTGAGGCAAGGCTGGCAGCACGAGAAGCTCTAGTAACCGGTTTAGAGCAGGAAGAAGGTTGGGAAAGGAAAAAGGACAAAGGGGAAGCCTTTCGAGCCTTTCTCCCCATGGGGGGAGAGAGGAGAACACCAGAAGGAGAGCAAGAATAATAACACAACAGGAAGAGTTAGGGGGGGGGGGGGGGGAGAGGCTAACGGGAAGCCATGAATGAAGCTAGAAGGAAGCCCGTGTTCGCCACCTCTCCTTTACCGAGAAGAAAAGGAATGACCAGAGAAGATCAACACGACTGAGAGAGTCAACCAGGTCCTTTCAGGTTAAGCATGTTTGTTCACTTCGAGATTTTGGGAAGCATTGCAGAAAGCTTTGGGTACGAGGCATGATTTTAGCAGCGATTATCACCCGCAGACGGATGGTCAGACTAAGAGAGTCAACCAGGTCCTTAAGGACATGTTGTGAGCTTGTGTGATGGATTTTGGTGGCAGTTGGGGAGAGCATCTACCGCTAGTGGAGTATTCCTACAACAAAAGTTTTCATGAGAGTATTGGCATGGCACCTTTCGAGGCGTTGTATGGATGGAAGTGTTGTTCACCTGTATGTTGGTCAGAAGTGGGAGAGGATAGCATCCTTGGACTTGAGCTAGTGCTGCAGAGCATTGAGACAGTGAAGCTTATTCGGGAGAGATTGAAGGCAGCTCAGAGTAGGCAAAAGAGTTATGCAGACAAGAGACGACGAGAGCTAGGGTTTGCAGTTGGAGACCGCGTATTTCTCAAGGTTACACTGTTGAAGAGAGTTATGCGTTTCGGCAAGAAAGGGAAGTTAGCACCTTATTTTGTCGAACCCTTCGAGATACTTGAGTGTATTGGACTTGTTGCTTATCGAGTGGCTTTACTGCCTCAACTATTGGCGATTCATGACGTATTTCACGTATCACTTCTATGGAAATATGAGCCAGACCCTTCGCATGTGCTAGATTTGACTCAGCTAGATCTTCAAGAAGATGTCACTTATGTTGAGAACCTTTTGCGGATTCTAGATCGTAAGGAAAAAGTGTTGCGGACTAAGACGATGCCATTGGGGAAGATTCAGTGGAGACATCATGATGAGACAAAAGCTTCTTGGGAGCGTGAGAGATTCAGGAGTGCTACCCGCATTTGTTCGAGGATTGTGATATGAAATTTCGGGGACGAAATTCTTTTAAGGGAGGTAGGTTGTAATGACCTAAATCCACTTAAGGATTCCCACCTTTTAATGTTATAATTTTTTTCTAGATTTAAGGGCATTGTTCGCATTTATTTAATACATATGTATTATTATAAATGCTAATTGGATTGATTTATGGTACTATTTATTAGTTGGGGTTATTTGGATATTATAAATAGTATGGGGTTTTGATTATAATGAATCAAAACAAATTATAGAACTTCCATTTTTAACGCACGTCCCATAGGGAACGTGTTTTTCTTTTGGAAGTTTAGGTTTTGTATTTTGGATAGGTTTAAAAGAGAATTTAGCGTTTCATTCTCTCCTATTGCTTTGGTATTTTAGATTTGAACTCTTGTGAGAGGCTGGAGAGAAGAAGAGAGGAAGAAGAAGATGATTTGGTGGAGAAATTCGACACCGAAGCACGTGGACGGGTTGGTGATTGCAACCCTTATTCGCTAGACGAAGAGTGTTCCTGAGAGTGCTAAGAACTTTATTTGAGTCAGGTAAGTTGCGTAGGGATGATCATAGCCTTCGATTGAGATCAATGTCTTGTTTTTGAATATAATGAATATATAATTTTATCGATTGATTGAATGGTTAGATCATTGTTTGAATGCATTTTGAATGTTCTAATATTGTTTAAAGGTGTTTTCTGAAGTCTATATGTGTTTACAAGTGATTTTTATTGTATTAGAATGCCTAGAATTTGATTTAGAAACTCACGAAAAAATCCAGAATTGCGCAGATCGGCAGTCTTTAGTCCACAGATGCCTCTGTTGACAGAGACCAATTTATAGATAAAATTAGCTATTCGACAAGGTTCGGTCCACCGACGCTTCTGCCGACGGCCACCAGATTTCACATCGAGGTTCGGTTCACCGACCACTCCACCGACAGAGACTGTTTTCTCGATCAATTTGGCTATTCGGCAGGCTTCGGTCCAACGACGCCTCTGCCGACCGACCAGTAGTTTGCACAGTAAGTGGTGTTTTCATGAGGGTGACCTAGATGGATGGTGTAGGGCTTCGGTATTTGCTGTTGTTGGTTTTCGGAAGCAAGACATGACCATGGTGTGTCAATCTTGGTGTTCCAATGTGTATGTTGCCATTATTCCATCTTAGTTGATCCTTGGTCATTGTGGATTTGAACTAATCTATAATTGTGTGTTATTGTGATAATGTTGGAAGCTGGTGAACATATGCAATCAAATTATCTGAGTGTAGGGGAACTTGGATAGTTTTTGTTGTAGGCATTCACTTGATATCCACTTAATGCATTACATGCTAGGTTGATGTCAAATGGTAAGTATACAGGCAGGTGAAAATCTAAGGAGAAACAACTGCGATGCCTCCGGACTGGGTTGACTATATACCTTATAGGGTGAAAGGGCCCACAGAAACTAGGGTAGGATGCTTGCGAGCACCTATACAGGTTCGCTAACCCTTGAGTATTGTTCACTCGGAAATTAGTCATACTGTATGGTAGCCTTCGTGGTATAGGTTAGCGCCCGGAACAGAGAGGGGATTCTGGTAATTCCTTGGGGTCGTCCTAAAGTGGCCTTGTCGTTGGAAATGTGGTATGAGGTTTGCTTGCCATGCGATATTGATCTTAGTTCATTACATTGTGCATATCCATCATTGTTTGCGTATGTTGTTTATTGCATTCATTCTAGTTCATTTGAATGATTTTATCTCATCTCATTCAATCTCATTTAAACTACTCGTCGTGTATCGTATTTACTTGATTATGTTGGACTTGTCATCGTTTTAGTATCGGTTTATTATGGTACTAACCCTTGTGATTGATTCCATGAGAGGACGGGTAAACATTCATTTGCTTCTTACTGAACATCATAGGCTCACGCAATGTTTTATGTTGTAGGATGGGAAGAGGAAGGTCCGCTTTAGTTGGAGTTGCTCTGTGGATTGTCTTGTTGCTTTACCTGCTTGCTTGCTTTGCTTTTAGTTTACTGTTTTTCACTACGGATGGAGTTAGTTTATGTGGTTGATGCATTCTGAGGGTGTAATGACCTAAACTCCCTAAAGCTTTTTTGCCAATTAAATTATATTTTATTTGATTTAATTAAGCGTACATACGTGTTATTATGTGTGTTATGTGAGTTGGGAGTTAATTAGAATAATTATTTGGATGTTGGGGTCTTTGAGTAATAACTTTTAATGGGGTATTATCTATTAATCATTTGATATAATTTGAACTGTTCACGCACTAACAGTGCGTGAACGTTTTGCGCAGATAGGGGAGACGTGTCCCGCAAATGTGGAGAGAGAGAGGGAGAGAATTGGGGGATGAGGACTCTTGATCCTCATCCTCTCAGATTCGTGGTTGGTTGTGGAGAGGAAGAAGGAAAGATAGAGGAAGATAGAAGAGGTGGAAATTTGGTTTTGGGGTTTTTTTTGCTGTGATCGGTGAGGAAGGAGAAGAAGGATTGTTTTCGAGTTCGCGGACTACAGTAAGTACCTCGTAGTCTGCGAACTATGGGTTTGTATACAAGAAACTAAATAAGAAGTGAATACATAGACCACCAGGATCAAGAATCATATTAATTG